>JARDUL010015675.1:0-13132 GCA_030265205.1 Dirona pellucida | reverse complement strand
GAGAGGTCACGAGTTCAAACCCCGGTGGAAGCACTGTTTTTTTTCTCAAGACCTCGATCCCACATTGCGGCGCTGCTCCGCGGCTGACGTCTGGGTTATTCCGGTCTATCCTCGGAATAGACCCTAAAGACAAATTTCCCCCCGGGATGAATAAAGGGAATTTATTATGAATTTATTTATTATTATTTTATTGACAATCAATGACAATGTGATGGTTTTCACTGAAGCACTGGATCACAAGTGAATTGTCATTTTAAGTAAGAATAAGAGTTTGGTGGTGGTGTGTATGGGCGGGGGAGGTAGAATGGGATTTTGCAGTTCGGTAGGGTACCTACATACCTCTATCTGTTCTTCAGAGTGAGGCCTGATACATAAACTAAAAACAGCTGTCACTGTCATCACAAATATATATACCCTATATACGTATCGCTAGAAGCAACAGGTCTCTTCTTCCTTGCAAAAGTTATTTTTAAATTTTATGTCATGTTTATGCTGTCACCATGTACCTATCTACAGCAGAATCCTTATCTCTCACTTCCACTTATGACATTGGTTCGCAGTCCGCAGCAGCAAGAAAGAAGTAAAATGAAAATCATTCTATGCCTAGTGATTTTGGATTGAGTGCAGTGGGTGTGGTACAATTACAATCATGCGAGTGGGAGGAGAGAGGGAGGGATAGGTAGGTAGGATGTGTTTTAAGTTAAGCACACTCTGCAGACCCTTTTATACTTAAATCACAATACATTAAATTTTACCTTTAGGAACTTTGGGTTGACATGGATGACACTGACACCTTGCTCTGGAGCCTTAGCAGTCACAGGCCACGCTCGATCAATCCGATTGACTCGCACATCTATGGCATATAGTCTTTTATTTGACAGGATATCAACCCAAGTCTGGCGCAATTTGTACATTGCCTGTCTGGTCTTTTCATCAACCTGGTGTTGAGGCAAGGTGGATAATAATTGAGAAAACTTGGAAGAGGACAGTTGTAATTAAGCATGCATGCCAGGGTATTTCTTGCTTGCTTGTGAATACACAGACGAAATAAGTAAGCCAGGGGATTGAAACAGGATAGTTGCAACTTGCCAGAGATTTTAATTGATTACCTATTTAACACAGAACTTGAATCCAACGAACTCTGACTCAAAGAACACCTTGCATTCAGTGAACAGAGAAAAATTCCCGGGTTTTTTCCTTCATTTACTTAGATAAAATATATTTTATCAAACGAACTAATCTCAAACCCACCCTCGGTTCCAACGAACCAGAAGTGTAGGCAAGCTCACAAAAAAGTTGCTAATCTACTTCGACATCTAGTTGAAATTCGAACTACAAAAGGTCTGCTGTCAGCTGACAAGAAACAAAAAATTATAGAAATTTACTGCAGGCCATATATCCTGCCATGTAATAATAGGGGTGGACCAAGTGCATAATAGGCTACAGAGAGAAAATGATGAACAGAGAGAGGAGGAGTGGTAGCCAACGCGTGGAAGAACATGATATGAGATCAAAGAGACAAAGCCACGGAACTTGGATAAATGGGAGTGGGTGGGAAGAAGAGGCAAAGGGAAAGCTTATGCCCTTGGCTCCAACGAACTATTAAAACTGACTGAGCTAGTTCGTTGAGTCTTGAGTTCTACTGTAGTTGGGACAATACTATAATAAGACATGCTCAAATGATGATAGGATCTGACAGCAGAAGGCTTTGCATGAAGGCATTATTCTATAAATCATAGATAAGATTAAGATGACACAACATATGTTCCAATGTTAATTGAAGAAAACAAAAAGTAAAAGTCAAATCTTCACTTGCCTCACTTTTGTGAGAATGCAACAGGAAAATTTTGTTAATTGGAGTCACTTGCAAAAAGATGTGTAATAATTGTTGAAATATGCATATGCATCAAGAAGAATTAATCTTGGAGATAGGACGAGCAACCATGAAATAATGAATGTTTTAAGAGCAAAGGACTCAGGAAAACTCAAAATAAGCTGCAGCATGAGCAAAAGCATGGAAAGCACATTCCCATAAAAACTGAGGCTATCTGTCTAAAGTAGAAGATAAAGCATACTAATCTAATCATGAATCAGAGTGGAGAATAAGGCAAACACCATCCTTCACAGAAAGCAAAGATAAAGCTGGGTTCCATCGGTGTTACAGTAAAAGTGCAAGCTCGCAGCCAGGATTCGAAATGCAAGTGTCAAGAAAATAGTTCATCAGGACTGGAACTGGAACAATAATGAAACATTTTAATTCAAAGTGCAACTGAACTTCAGAGACAGAAAGAAAAAGAAAAACCACTGAAGTATGAATGATGACTAAAAAAATCTGTAAATCTCTGTATGGTACCATACCTATCATAATTTATAATATAAGGGTGTGCAGTCTAGTCTCGACATTGAAGCCTTGAAATGACCTGAAAATTCTCATAAGATGATCTTATGGACGAAATGAACATGATCGCAACCGATAAAATGACCCTGGGTGTAGGAGCTCGGAGATGAAAATGGACATAACCTGTTTATTTTGACTGCTATGGCTAACCCTAATCGTTACTTTTGAACAAAAAGTCACGCATAATCAAGTAGGAAATGGCATGGAAAAGTGAAATTAACACATCCATTGCATGCAATGCTCAATTGAGTTAAATACAAAACTGTTATACTTCATTGTAGAAGAGCATAGTTAAACTGTTCTGGATCTGTAAGCCTACTGTTATTTAAAAAAGTCAACAAAGGAGCGCAAATTCAAATAATTTTTTTTCCACATAGACCGCCTAACTACTATCTACATCAACTAAATTTACTTGAGTATTTACTTGAAAATTAATCTAACCGAACTCATAGATCAAATTGAATTAGCTATGGATACCTTGTTACACTATTTGTATGAACATTGAGTAAATCAAAGAGAAAAAAATAAATTCACCTCTTCAAAAACTCCAGCAAAAATTTGAACAATGCAGTGCTCAAACAGCTGAGGGTACTTTGTCTTGGGAAGATTCTTGATCACAGAGTCAATTAGATACAGGATGGGAAGTTTCCTATTTACAGGTACCTGTTAATTCATAAACAGTAGAGATAAGAACAGTCAAACCCTCATATACTGTCAGAACAGCTTTTCGCCTATGAATCTGGCCCATACCGACTCAGGTGAGTTGCTCACTTTTTCAACGATACAGTAGCCTCTGCAAAAGAACACGCTCTTACGGTGAAAGAAAAAAACCCACTCTGCATTATTTCAAAACACAAATGTGCATAATCTGTCTGATGTTCCAACACAGCTCGATTCTCATTGAGATTGAGACTGGACAGACAAATATGTGACTATTTATTCTGTGGTAAAAAAAAGGAAACCCTTGGACACATTATTACGGGTATTTGAACTGGGCAGACGAGTTAATCGACTGATTTTGACATAAATTAAAGGATAATACTGACCAGACGTGCGATCACATTGGTGGGG
Organism: Dirona pellucida; assembly: GCA_030265205.1. Taxonomy (NCBI): domain Eukaryota; kingdom Metazoa; phylum Mollusca; class Gastropoda; order Nudibranchia; family Dironidae; genus Dirona; species Dirona pellucida. Next base: position 9,663 of record JARDUL010015675.1, on the reverse strand, counting down.
CTGTGCTCATAAGAGCTGGCTTCTAAAGCAGAGACCACAGTATCATTGATCGAATTTTAGAGCACAAGATACATGTTTACATATTCTCTAAAACTACATCAGGATTTTCTCGAGTGTCCAGTAGGTAGTAATACTAAAGTATGTACCGGGTAGTGTAAGAAGGTTTGACTGTAACACATAATGTTCTAATTAATCTACAGAAAACGATTCCTCTAGCAACCCTCCCATAAAACAGCTACAAAGTGGTTTTATATTAAGCATTTCGTTTGGACGTGGGTAGTTCATTGATTGAATTACAATTCATTGCTCACCCCCAATTTGGCTGACGAGCAAAGAAAAGAATGAACCATGTAGCCCAAACATATGCCTTCCTTGCCCTATTATACAGAGAAACATATTCATATAATTTCTCTACCATCTTAATGTTTATCTGAAACATGCTCCCAATGTGCATATTACACTTACCATACCATAAAACTAATTACTGGTATACCCCAATAGCTTAGGTTATAATATATAAGATAAGCTTATTCCCTGTTCAGATTTTTTTTATCCCCCCTCGCTACGTAAGGATAATAGACAATGAACAGTATCATGCAAAAGATGTTCAGATAAACTTAGACAGGTTGGTTTAGAATTGGGCTCTCTTGTCATTCGCTCCTCCCAGCATTGAAACAAACTGTCCGTCCATCTTAAAACTATGTCAAGTACGCTTTTTAGGCACTTAGTGTGATTGGGGTTGGCTGGAAACAAGTTCTCAATCAATTTATACAAAAGTGTCAAAAGCTTTCCTCCATGAAAATAGTTCTGACCAATCTTGCTTAAATATGTCCCCAGATGTAGGTATTTAGCCGCAGACTCTGCAGTATCAGCATCATGCCTTCTTCTTACTTAAAATGTTACAGTGTAACCAGCACAGACTGGGTAAATATGAGCTGTCCTTTGAGGTTTTGTAGAAATTTTGTGGACGTTGGGTTAAAAAAATGCAGCATAGTCTTAATATAATCACAGAGGTAAGCTATATACTGACACATTTCAAACCATCAAGCAGTTGACCATAGGTTGTCTTTCACCAGTTTATAACTTTGTGTAAAACACTTGTTACATTCTTTATATCATATTAAAGGAGAAATGTTTTAAAACAAGGGTGGGCAAACTACAGCCTGCGGATCACAACCAGTCCGTGATACATAAACTAGTAACAGTGTAACAGTTTATCATGATATAACTCAATTATTTAACTCCCATATTTTATCCCCATTATGGCCATTTATCAGGACTGTGTAACCTCGCCCAAAAAGGTAAATGTTGCCCACACTTGAGTTAAAGCATGGCTAGGTCTTAAAAAGTCTGTGTCTTGGCTGACCACTAACAGAAGAATCTCAGTACAGTAGCTACTTGCTCGGTCTGTGCAAAAATTCTCACCCATAGAAATAATTCCATTCAGTCATTTTTCATCATCCATATAACTGGTTTGTGATCGGCCTTCATTTATTTGTGATTGTAGATCAACAACTTTTTCTATTTTGTTATAAGGAACATAAGTAAGTCTGGAATTATCCAGGAATAGTAGATTAAGTGTTTTCTTTGTTATCAACAAGGAAAACCTGCAAACATGATTTGAAAGCCAAGATGTCTGCAGGGAGTGAATCCAGGGACATGGGAGTCAAAGAGTCTGATTTATGATCAAATCCACTCTATCCCTTGTTTCTCAACGCAAGGTAAGTAGACGTCTATGCCCTTTATCTCTTGGTCAACCCCAAAACTTACAAATCATGCCTTGAGTAGCACAAGTAGTGAATGGCAAGCACAAAGAGATCTAAATAAATTTAGTAACAATAACTATTATGGGATCCTCTTCATTTTATATGCAGGCAATCAAAAAAGATTGTGACAGGTGACTTTCCATCGAAGAGGAATACACATGTGAAAATAATCTTGCATGTTAGGATGCTTCATTTCCACCACACCCAATTAAGCACATTTGTCTCAGAGATCGTGCCCAGGACGGGTTCAATGTGTGGTAACATGAATGGACTGTGACGACAAATCATGTCAAAAGGCAAGGCCACATAACCATGTAAATGAGGATAAATACAGCCAGTTCAGCACCCATTAGTAAAGGTCATAATGATCACTAGTTTCTGGATATAAAAGGAGCCAATCCCTTTGATAATTCTTGAGTTAAATTTATAACATTGCCTTTAAAGCAAAATACGTGATATTCTCTTTGCCGCTGCTAGAACAAAGATAGAATTCAAATTCCTTGCATCTCACATTTCATTGAGAAATGAAACTTTAGCATTTCCTCACTGTGGACTAAATTCATGAGAGTTCATTACACACTTACGTTGCCATGTTTTTGACCCCTAGTATAAGACTAAGACTCAAGACCAACACCCCAGTTGCCACCTGTGTTCATAGACAATCTAAAAAGTGTGATGTTAAGCGACTTCAGCTTTGCGATACAAGTCATTGGAAATTCAGGATGCATTTCATTCACCTCAGAATGTCTTCGAAATTTGCATCATAGCAAAAACCATAAATATATTTGTTCCTTTAATTATAAGACGAGAGAGCGAAAACAGGTAAAAGTAACACATGGAGCCTATTAGGCAAAGCCTGAGTAGGTAACCAAGTGCAGGTGAGTGTTATTTAAAAAAAGAAAATGTGTTGCGCTTCGCTTCTATGGGATCATTGTTAGGTCATTAATCAAATGTGGCGACCAGAATTCAACGGCGCATTTCCAATATGAGTTGAACATGGCAACCAGAATGCTGTTTAAGTTTTCGACATTTGTCGAATGGCAACCTAAGTGTTGAATGACTTTTCTCCATTTCAATATTTTAAAACATTCAAGGCCATAATAAAGTAAACTGACACTGGCACAAAACAAGTAAGTAAAAATATAAATAGAACAGTCAAGACTAATAACTGAACAATGAAGAAAGAACGACTTGATATTCATTATTTATTTGGTGACAATGAAAGGCGAAATAAATAAATAAAAGAAAAGCATTGATTACAACCATACATGACACAATTTTACTTCAGAAAAAATATATAAACAATTACCTTAATCATCCTTTCAAAACCTCTTCATATCTAACCTATAATCTCAATAAATTTATGAATTTGCCATATATTATCTTATTCTTATCTAACGCCGATTCATAGTCATTTAATCATATTCGACACTGAAAATTAACATTATATGGAATTCAATGTAAATGATAATGTTGATGAGGACTTTACATACACTGGTGACGAGGGTTTTATATATTTATATTTTATACATAAAAATGACATAAAGGAGAGAAAGAAAGAGAAGGTAGGGGTACATAAATAAATTATGTTGGGGTTTTTCTTGGTTGCAAGAGAGGGGCGGGGGTTGTGTTGAAAGAAGAGAAATCTCTTCACCTAAATCAAATACTAAATCGACCGTAACAATTCAAAACGTTGCACCAAGTTGAACAATAGCGGCTGGTCATCAGTGCCTGTTCCCTGTTCATTCTTAATCATAATGTAGCTATCAAAAAACCACTGCAGAAACGCTACAAAAAAAAGAAAGAAGAGAGACACGAAGGAAAAGATGTGAAACAAACGAAAACTCTTTTTCAACACCTGTCAGTCACAACGAGCGAGAAACGCATGAACATCCGTCACCTACCAGTTCACTGGAATCCACCCCCAAAAAACTCACAAAGGCCAAACACCTTTGCTTGAGGTCAATATATTTATATATGGTTTGGCATATGTATACTCTACACTATCGTATCAATGCTCAAAACAAAAGACACTTAATAATAAAAAAACGCCCTGAAATTGCACATGAACGAAGATGTATCGCAGAGATTGTTGACACTGCTATTGTCATACATAATGATCACATTACGGACGTGAGATTAGCAATCACTTTTTAACTGCTCAGTACTTTCGCCAAAGTTATTTAAAATTCAAGTTTCACTTACAGTGCAACTTCCGGATAACGACATCGCCCGGGACTGGAAATGGAAAATTATGTCGTTATCCGGGGATGTCGTTACTACGAGGTTTCATGATAATACACATCCCAACCACATTAGGATGTGTATTATTATTCCTGTTTAATAGTTATGCAGTCACTCCGATGTGTATTGTCATTGATTTGATCTTGTGCTCGCGATAAAGCGGTTTCATTGGTAGTTAAACACATGTTTCTCAAAGTGACGCCGTTGGCTATGAATGGGCTAAGAGTACGAGATAATGCTGGTCGGAAACGAGCTTGCCTATTTCGCTAGATTTTTTGTATCAAATGTCATTATCAACTGCCGATTATCGCTATACCGATGTCGCTAAACAAGGGTTTGACTAAAATGTATGTCGCAAATTCGAGGTTTTTAATACTAATAATATATAGCAAACAATTCGGGACCAGGGGTCAATGTCGCTATCCAGAGACTGTCGTTATGCGGAAGTTGCACTGTATATACCTATAGATGATATTGATTATATTTCAGATTTTGGTGGGGGGCAATTTATCAAGGAATTAAAAGGATGATTAGAGAAGGGTCATAATCGTGATATATTTCCACAATAAATTTTTTTAAGTTGCCTCAAATCGACATACAGAACTCAACAGCCTTTTTCAGTATCTGTTTCTATTCAAATTTAATCTGGAGTGAATCAGTTTGTCTTTTTAAAAACATTTTTTTTTGTGAACGTAGAACCTTTTACTTCTAGGGTCAAGAAACAGGGAAACAAGCAGAATGAAGACAAGTGTTGTTAACATTATCCAAGTTATCAAGAGAACTTCATGGAAAAAACCTTTGTAAAAAAATATATTTTTAGGCGAGCAATGAAACACACCCTTTTCATGTTTGTCTCCTAAAAAATCTCACTGCTCATTCTATTTCTAGAAAGAAAACGACATCACGAACACCAGTATCTGACAAAAATATTTCTATATATATTCCTATCTTATTTGCATCGAAATAAAGTCAACTCTTTCATAATGTCTAGTACTAGTACATAAAGCAGTATCAATGCATAGCCACATTTTAGTCTTATTCGCTTTCCTATCTGTAAGCCCCAAAAATCAGCACTTAATCCACCCAATCAAAAATATGATCAAGTTAGTAGGTAATAGTCAGCAGGACAAAAATTTCTTCCTGTACCCCAGTATAATTGCCTCTTTGGTAAAATGTCCAGTTTAACCTAGATACGTTTTAGCTGGGTCTGCGCATCGATGCCTTCTGCCTTGTACACTGTCCACGGCCAGACACAGAGCTGGTCCCTACACTGTTTAATTATGGTTCTAAAGGGAACAGAAAACAAACAAACTCCAGTATAAGCAGTTTAGCAATGTAAAGATAATTAGACTATTCAGGCTTACCTACTGATATTCAGTCTGTTTAATGCAATAACACAAAATAGATGGATAATTCGCTCTTCACAAAGGTATACTGTTGGTTTAAGTTTTTGTATCATCACCATGCTCTAAGCACTTCACAGTAGCACATTTTCCCCTGTATTCATGAGGTAACTATAATATAATATCACCTGAAAGTTGTTATTCTATGGTATAAACCCTACAACCACTTCAATGAGGCAAAAATAATGATTCGTGTCTACTTACCCACCAGTTTCATCGCTTTTACCTTATAAGTTTTAAGTTTAAATGATTTTTAAATATGGACAGGTAATGATTCAGGGGATTTCAATACAGTAATAGTTTTACTATTTCTTATTCCCGGTTTTAAATGTGATTGTCCCTCTTCTTTGTAACTTTGCTTGAAGAAGGATGCCCTTGTTACTTGTTTAGTTTAGTTTCAGAAGCTACCCACACATTCTTTCTTTGTCTACCTCCAGATTCCAACAGAGAACTGGATGGTATCAAAATAGACTGGCCAGATAGTTTGGAAAAACTACTTATTTCAGCAAACAAAATATGATGATACTCTTTACATACAAGAAATGACGGAATAAAACCCACACAAAAAAGTAAGATTCAAAATACTTTCACATCATTATATTTATAAAAGCCAATTCAGTATAAAAAAAATAAAATCAACTTCTTGAATTTGGCAAATATGAAACAAATCTGACAATCCAGTCACTACAATTTTTGACTGAATTCAGTAATCGCGATAATACCTGAAAAATGCTGGTATCGAGCTTTGAAAACCTATAAGAACCAGAAGCAAATATAAGGCCATACTTTATAGATATAATGTTGAGCATCAATATATCATCTTATCGAATTGAAGAATGCAAATTCTGTCACAAGATCGGCCTTTGCAACAGAAAATAAAACCCAAATGATCACAATTGTTCACATTGTTACTCAAAACCGTTAAAACCCTGGAAAAAAATCAGACTTCTGTACTCAAACATAAACATCATACTGAGTATGATTTAATGGGAAGGTTTGGCAGTTCTGTAACTACTGCTAATACATGTCTAGGCCCATATCCACCGGCGCTTGAACTGGCCTTGCTGTCAGACTTGCCTTGTTCCTCCACTAAACCTATAGTCATGACCTGACTTTGGAGCTAGTCATGACTTCATCACCACACTTACTTGACCATGCATGGGCGCATAGAACTCATTTTAGAAAATGGTGTCTCCCCACTGATTCTAGTGTATAAAGTGTATAAAACCGTGACACAGCCAAATTTTTATTTTATGAGAAAAACTGATATTTAGAAAGAAAATCAAGTTATTTCTACACCACATTTCCATTCAATCTATATTCAATTTACATAGAAATACCAGAATCAAGTGTCTAGCCCCACTGTTGTTTTCATTCGCTCTTACTATGTCCACAAGTCCAAAAATATGACGTAAGTCTGCCCGACCTAGGACATTGAGATTGTCGGTCATAACAACAACGTTCCAAAATATATTTTCCATAAATGCGTTGTTTCCGCATTATATCTATATTTATTTCAAACTATCTGATGGCCGTATTCGTAATCAGTATCGCAGGTCCATGCTAATCATTATCGGGTACGGGTAAACAGAAAATAACACAAAAACAATTACTTACTTAAAAACGCAAATAAATTAATGATTATGATTACAAATACAATTTACTATGAGAGTACAGAGGATCACGTTTAAACCAAAATTCTAGGGACTTCATTATTTGTTTTGGTTTAAACATATTTTGGTTAAAAAGTATAGTGGCTAAAAAAACAGATATTATAGTCATGGGACACTACTCATCCCTGCTTGTATCAATTGAATAATTGCATCTACATTTAAATTTAAGATTTTGAAAAAAAGTTGGTAATGACAACCTGGCGAGTTTTCGAAAATGACACATCCTAGATATAGTTTTCGAGTTTACAACAATGTCAAGCTCTTTCTCAATACCAGGCTGGGTCTTTAAAACTAAAAGACATTCTCAGCAAGGGCAATCTTTAAAAATATGTTTTTAAGATTTCCGAGAGTTTGTCAACAATAGTAAATAGTGAAGTGAAAACAAACATTTCGAATTGTTTTCGGTTTTGCTTTGATTCAAACATGATCCTCTACTCTGAAATTACATTTACCTAATTTTCTTCCTGTTTTACTCTTGTATAAAAATAAGCATAGCACTGGAGCCCTCCCTTCATTACCTGCCCGCGTTCACTTTTCGTTTTTTAGTCAATTTCCATAATCAAACTTTTCTTTGCACAAACCAAAGAGTGAGAGCATCGTCAATCTGTTTATAACCGTTACGACCCATGGCAAAAGAATTCCACTTTTCGGAAGTGAAACTAGGCCAGGTCGAAAGTGAAACCTGACCAGATTTTGAGGTAGGTCACGTGATTTTGCAGTCACCACATTGGGTTGCGCTGGGACGTTATTTCAATTCATTACTTCTAGATAAAAAATCAAAGATTCACTAGAGTCAAACGGGGTTAAGATTGGTTTTTTTTAAAAAGGATTTACAGGGTGAAACATACTTTCCCCCGAATGTTTGGTCGCGCATTCACAACTTTTAACAATAATAGTGTGTAACTTTTATGACCACGCAAAAAAACAAAAACATGCGCAATTATACAATGTTATGAATTTTTTTTACGATGAACGTGCAGAGATATGAAGAAATGGATGCTGTGTGAAAACTCAACAGGCACTTTTAAAATGCTTTATTAAAAACATCTGGCAAATATTTGCACCATAAAACGAAAGCACACATACTACAGTGTACGCATGTGATTTGGCACAGGTTACGACACGACGATCATGTGACCGAGGGATGATTCCAATCAACAAATGTGAACGCGAGGGGGCTGTGGCAGTAAAAGAAAGTTAGTGCACAGCTCCAAGACTTTTCTGGCTAAGGCTTCACATTGAAATTCAAACTATCACTTTGTAGTCTGCTTCATGTCATGATGCAGGAATTATATATTATATGGCCCCTACTGACCTGACACTACTGATAAATAATTATAATTGACATGACATTCATCATACAAAATGATATTAACTTAATAAATATCATTAATATTAATATAATTCATTACTCATACGATAAATAATGAAGTAAGGTAAACAGGCCTCCAGTAGGATCAATAAATAAAGGCCTACCACTACCTGTTGTACCAGGATAAAAATAAAGTAGAAAGAAGAGGTTAAATTATTAATAGTAATAGTCTAGTAATAATTATTAATAGTAATAGATACGATAATTGATAATGATACTGAGAAAGACAATAATAATAATAATAATTGATCGTCAACATTTTTAAATCAACTATTATTAATTATTACAAGATAATATATGGCAAATTTTCATTTTATTGATTTGATTATACTCACTCATCAGTTAACTCAGCCCCATGACTTTCTGCAAACAGTAAAACAGTTGACAGTAGTAACAAAAGCCAATTTAAAATTAAGCTGGCTGGTTAGCTTGATGAATTGAATCTGTCGTCTCTTCTCTGTCTCTATTCCCTCGCCACTGACTGACTGACTCATCATCATCTGTCTTCTCTTCTATTTCTTATTATAATTCTCTCACACTTCTCTACTTCTACTCTGACTCTACACTAATACTAATACTAACTCTTCTCTCTCTACTTCTCTACTTCTTCTACTTCTTCTAGTTCTAGATTCTCTTCCTTTAATTCAAAATTAAAATCTAGACCTAATACTAATACTTAGTAATACGGACAGCTTAAAATTACAATCAATACAAACAAAGATAGAACCTTCTTGATCTGGTCTTCAATCACTTGCACGATTTCGTCTGCGAAGTGCTCGTGATCCTCTGCCAACATCGTCAACATACTGATTTGAGGCTTGCTGTTCATTTTCAAGTCATCCAAGGAGGATCTGTATTCAGCTACCTCCGATCTGTAGCTTTCAGTTACGTCTCCAGCCATGACAAATGTAATATATTGAAAAGACGGACAGCAATCGCCAGGGAAGTTATAAAGTGTTTTTAATTCTTATCAGATGTGTATGGAAGAAAACTAACACATATTGATCATGAAAGTAACGGCCATCATGGCTGACTTTTACAACGTTTTTTCAATAACGCTGATGGCTGATAGACCGACAATTTGCCAGTCGTCATTATTTCTGCCAGATAAAAAGAAAAAATGAACTCAAAACTAGACCTAGCTACTAGAACGCGTTTCCTTCACACCTCACTATGCAAGGTTCATCGATAGCAGGAATAGAATA
>JARDUL010015565.1:0-13138 GCA_030265205.1 Dirona pellucida | reverse complement strand
ATTTAAAAATTATATTTAGAATAGGTTGTAACCCCCCCCCCCCCCCCCATGATTGAGCAGCACGAGTCTCCCACATCCCCTCCAACAATCGGCAAAGGATCAGAGGCTCGGGTGGATTTTGGTTCTTGGCTCTTGACAGTTAACTTTCACGAGGATGTATTTACAATAACAACAAATACACAAGCATAAAACCCGCAACGAAACTTTATACGTAGTATATCTGGTAAAGTCTGAAAAAAATTCACCTGGCACATAATAATAATATTTACTACAATAATAATACATGACATGAAGTTATTGTGTATCAATACTTTGGTATCGATACTCTATTATTTGCTTACCGACTCACCTGTCTATCCATGCCCACCCTTTACTGAGTGAAGTGAAGTGATAGGAGGATAATGTCAAGTCAACTGAAGTGTCTGAATGTCCTCAGACTTTAAATCCATGTGAAATCCTTCTGGGGAACGTAAGGATGTATGGTGGGACATCCTTGGATTTAATATATAAATTTGTTATTTTCGAAGAATGGATATCATCAAACCACAACGAAAAATACTTCGTTCACCGTCGGTGAAACGCAAGACTAAAGTTTTACCAGTGGATCAACGAGTAAGTTGGATGACTGTTTACGTTAGTAAGTTAGAGAGAAGAGTTAGAGTTCGAGGCCAAAACCAGATATATGTGTTCAAGAATCTCTCTAGCTAAATTCACTTCTTAAGTTTGAATGATTCATCATAAAGTTTGATATTCCATTAAATAAAACATTTTGTTAATGTTCTCATTGTCAAGTTTACTGGTAATTTTAACGTCCAGCGTTTTTAAATACCACTGAAGTCCAAGCCTCCAAGGGATGCTAAATAAAAGGCTAACGACAGTTTCCTCTTTGGGATGAAGTAACCAACCGAAAGTATTGACTTAAAAATGAAAACAAATGACAAGACAAGACGTTATCATTATTTTGTGGTTGTTTGAGTGTGATTTATATCGCTTTGAACATTATGAGAATCTATGTCTGTGTATCCAGCATAATTATTGTACCAGATGGTCAAGAGTTTACAAATATTGGCCTTATTCTCTATTACTAGATTACTATTACTATTTAAATTCTTCCTCTGGCCTTTTTTAAAATGGGAACTTTCCTGAATAGAGAGGGTAGGCCTACATTTGTTGTAGTATTATTATTATTAGTAGACTAGTGGAGTCTATCTTGGTCCTAGCCATTGATTAATTTTAAGTCAATGCTTATTTTTGTTCAAAGAGAAGAAATTTGGATGTAACAGTATGAGTGTTTGAGAAACTCTTTGGTTGGTTTTGACAACCCCCCCCTCCCCCTCACTTTCTCAACTTCTGCTTGATTACATATGTTCAGTAATTCTTTTAGGATCAACTGAAACCTTAAATGATATATGGATTACTCAAATGTGAAAGGTAGCCTTTTCATCAGAGGGTTAATTAATATTTTTAATGATTATAAACTACAAAAATTAAGTTTTGGGAGTAAAAGTAAATGTTTTGCTGACCCCGCCCTCGCCCTCAATCCTTTTTTTGTCAGTCTCAATCATCATTTTTCATGGGCTGATTTGGACGTGTATACTATTTGTGGGTCAACTATTCAAGTTCATTTTTGTTCATGCATAAAGGCAAAAATTACATCTGAAGCTCTGTCTGCAGTAGGCCACAAAATTAGAGACCCTTCCAGGTGTTTCAAAGGGAAATAACTTCCCTGATTACGGACAAAAGTGTAGACCTAGCTCTTCATTAGAAAATCAATCATCATTGTTTTTGGGTTCCTAGCTAATTCAGTCTGATAATATTTGAAATGAAAATCAAAAATAGGAAGGTGATGATGATAATGAATTTCGTGATTTGAAAATAATAGATCATGTGTGTTTTTTTAACCACTTATTATTCACCTTTCATTTCAACTTGTAATCATTTTTCAATTGTAAAGTACTTTTTGTGTAATTTGTTGTTTTCACCTAGACAACAAATTCATGTATTGTGACCATACTTCTAGAGTTTTGGGGCCAGCCCCTAATTTGTGTGTTCACCAAAGAGCAGTTTCGACCCCATCATTTATTTATTCAGAGTTTATAGCAGACTATAAAAACATGATCTACGGCAACTTGCAAACGCACTAAGTATTAATATTTTTTTCTTTTTGATTTAGATTATTAGCTGGACCCAAATTTCATTAATTATAATCATAGTGTGTTTGATGCTAGATATATATTTTTTTGGTTGTGTTTTATAAAGCTGCATGTGAGCAGGCTATATTATGTTTTGTCAAAATGTGTAGCTTTTTATTAAAAAAATTAGACTAAGAAATTGGCTGTAGTGATGAATTGTGTCTTTTGTATCAAATTCATCTCCTTTTTCTTTTTTTAGAGGTGGTTTCAATTTTCTTTTCATTGCTAGAATGTTTTCAGTTCATTTATTTACATTTTAATTAGAACTTAATAATAATATCTCATGTCAGTGTTGGGACCAGTTAAATATCCAGGCTGGGTATTATACAAGACATCCAGGTTTAAAATCACATACATTATTGTGGATCATCATGCTTTGCTGTGCACAGATAGCTAGATATTGTAACTTCTGCATCATCAATTATCAAACTTATTATTAAAATGGCCTGCTAGAGATTCCACCCCCTACTGCCCCAGGGGAGATATCATAAACATCCGCCACAAGGATGGAAAGTGTGAGTGGTTCATGTGGGGTTTTTAGTGATTTAAGTGGTAACTACACTGAGTTATAATGATAATTTTTTAGTCCAGTTGTATTTTTTATGTTATTTTCTCCATCTCAGGTCAAGTTGGAACGGGTTCTTGGAGTGACTGCAAGTACCAACTCCAGTGTTGACTGCGATTCGAACAATGGCACCATTGCCTATCCTGCAGGGTAATTCAGCTTTTCTTTTTACTCCTCTGTTTCTCAAACATGAAAATATCTAGTGTGTCATAATATTTTGTTAGCTGACAAGTATTTTCAGTCTCTATTAATATATTATATACGGTTACACAGATCAAAAGAAAATTGTTTGTACAATGAGCAGTTCATATGACCCTGACATTTGAAATCTATTGCTATTCCCTCCATCCAAGGATTTACCCTTTGTCCTCTTTGCCTCTACATGAATTATATAAAAAATTTTCCGCATGAGATCACAGGCTAATTTAATACTAATAGGTGGTTTGAAAAAGGGAAATTGTTAAGATTGTTGTAAATTACCGGTGTGTATTATGTGTTTGTATTCACACACACACACATTAATCTGGTACACACACAACTGACGCATGATACACATCTGATTGTCTGTGTATACTGCATAGAAGTTGTCCTTACTTTTATCTACTTACTACAGCTTCTATTGTTGGGTTAGTACTAGCTCACATTGTTGATTCAAGATTACATGGAGTTAGAGTATTCGTAACTTTGAAAATCAATCGTACTTGTATGTTTATTAATTTAATTCTTGGCTTTTAAAGACATTTTTTTACACTTTAAATAAATATTAATTTCACTTCTAAGGTGTGTCACAGTGTTGTTCAACCCGCAGAAGAATAAACAAACACACATATTCAATGCGTGCAGAAAGTTCATATCTGCTGTGGCTTTCTCCAGGGATGGCAAGTACCTTGTCACTGGCGAGGTAGGTATTTTAAAGATGTTTCTTTTTTTTGTTAAATACCCTCTATACTGTAGAAAGCAATGTAGCAGCCAAGCATATATTATATTTTATATATATATATATATATAGTAGTCTCCGCCTAAGTGCACAGTCGTCGGGAGACAAAAAAACCGGGCACTTAGACAAAGAGAGGAAAATGGCGGCCAGGGTAGGCGGGGTTGTGACATATTATGATCACTCATAAAGAGCATGTCAGCATCAGTCAACTCATCAATAACTCCGCCTTCTAACCAATTGAATTTAATTAGTGTCAAGTCATTATCTTTTTTTATTTTTTAAATTAATTTCACCCACGCAATGGGCAGTACCATTCTCATGTTTCACTGACCAAAAACTCCGCCCACAAACCAAATGACAACACCACATGAAGGAAAACGATAGCCGCATTGAAAGCCAATCAGTGGACAAAACGTGTGAGGCTCGCATTATGCAGTTGGCATCTCCTTTGAAGAGCTAAACAATGAAACAGACATAATCCTTGACGGTCATTGCGAATGTCTCATCCCTATTCTTTATAGAAGACAGTCGTGCGTAACACGATGTGCAATAATTTCCCGACGGAGTGTTATGTCAGTATCTGTTTAGCAAGCCTGGAACAGTGCGGCAGGTAAAACAATCCCTATTATTGCGACGCTAAACGAAATGAAGGGTTGTGATTTAATATGTGTCTAGCTGATAGATTACATTACTAGTTTGGTTTAAAAAGTTACAAAAAACGTAATTTCGATCACAAATGTTAGGTAAATTTGGGTCGCTTAGAGTAAAAACGCGCTCTTAGGCGGAGTCCACTCCGAGCAAACGTGCACTTAGAGGGGTAACTTTACATAGAAAAAATTCGGTTTCACAGCCAAACCGTGCACTTAGGCGGAGAGTTCTTAAGCAGAGACTACTGTATATGTGTATATATAATATAATATGTCAAGTTTTGGAGGGTGCTCATAACACGTATGGCTGTAAATTGAAATGTTAATCAGGACTATGTCACTCATCACCTGATACGTGGTTAGAACTAGAAAGACTGCATCAGGGATATAAGACAAGCAGGTGATGAGCCAACCGCATCCAAACACCTTTGCCAGCCAGTAAATTGGACATGAATGTGCAATGAGGTCCATATATATTATTGATAAACACTTTACTGTTATATCCTAGGTGTTACTGCTCAGAGTAACAGGACAACTTGAAGCTGCCACCTTCTAAAGATGTATTTTTAAAAATCCATAGTGTTATTTGAATGTCGTAGTTAGATACTTTCTTCTTTTGTTTCCTCTAATTGCATAAAAATATTTGAATTAACCTTGCACTCATGTTATCTCGAAAATATTGCTTATAAATATATGCCATCTAAAAAAGGAGGGAGGAATAACTAAAATTCACAAAGTGTTTTGTGAAGTAATGCTCTGGAAAGTCTTTGTATACAATTGTCAGTGATTGTCAAGTACTGCATGATTGATCTCAAATGAATTTAAGTTGATAGATATATCAGGAAATGTCAAGTGTCATTTGATTAGACCTATTGTCAAAGCACTAGTTGTGGTATATCCTGGGATTATTTTGATAGATTCAAAATGCTGGGCATAGATTATATAATGTGCATGTGTTTATCTGTCTGTAATTTTCTCATCAGCTTTGTGGCATAGGTTGACAAACAGGTGGTCCCTAGCGAATAATAATAACAATAAATGGTACATTTCAAATAAATGTAATGTAGACGATAGATTAGATATTTTATGCATTCTTTGTTGGGCTTGGATTTGCCAAAGGCACACCCTGGGAAGACAAGTATGTTTCTGCAGTGGTGCTGCGAAAATGCAGTGGGTTAAAGATGTTCAATTTGTTTGTAGCAGTTAATTAATTACAGTCTTTTAATTGAATAATCCAATGTTGTCTTTTTCAATCACCAGAACGGTCACCAGCCAGCTGTCAGAATATGGGATGTGGCTGAGAAGACGCAAATTGCCGAATTACTTGGTCACAAATTTGGCGTCAACTGCGTGGTAAAGACAATCTGTCGTGGTTGCTTTTTTTTTTTTTGGTTTTGTCGTTTTTTGGGGGGTTTTTTTATGGTAATCTTATAATTGTTTTGATGTTTTTATTTTCTTGCCTGAAAGACTGAACAGATATGAATATGAAATGGTGCTAGTCATAGTATAAAATGTTAAGATGCTAAGAGATAAAATAGCTATAGTCTTTCATAATATATTATGTATTTTATAACATTGTGGAAGTAGGTGCTGCTGTGGATAGGTCCTCTGGGTTTATTTCTGCCAAGTAAACTTTTTCCTTTACTTTTTATGTACAGTGTGACCATGATCTATCTATGTGCTATTATGTAATGCAAGAAGATGACCAAAACTTTCCTGTCTCCCATTCAGACATTTTCCCCTAATATGAAGGAGGTAGTGTCAGTGGGAACGCAGCATGACATGATGATTATCGTCTGGAATTGGAAATCTGGTAACAAGGTTGCCTCCAATAAGGTCTCTAGCAAGGTGAGCTCCTCATACTAAATACCTTCAGCTTTTATTTGTGATATCAATGAAGACTTATTTACAGTTACCTATGGTTATTTTAAATAATACTTAACTGTGTGATAGGTCATCATTCATTATAGATGTATTTATGTTATTATCGATACTTCTTGATTTATTCTTCTTCATACATCCTCTGGATGTGTTTAACTTTCCTCTTGACTGCGGAGAAAATATGTTTTTTAAAGGTGAAGTCATGAAATGTGTTTGGTAATGTCATTAATGTTTACATTCTATCAATGTCTTATTTAGGTCAGTGCCATAGCTTATTCTGAAGATGGCAAATGTTTCGTCACTGTCGGCAATCGTCATGTACGCTTCTGGTATCTTGAAGAACGCAGGTCAAAGGTGGGTGAAGTATACTGTTTTTGGTCTTATTTGTGTGAGAAGCGTATAAATTTACTCATAACATCTGCATTACTGATTTTATCACATAAAAGAATCAAGATATTGCCTTTCGTTCATCCAAGATAGATATGATAACTTTCAGTATAAGACCATTTTTACTTGTTATATAAAGCAATCTTGATGCTTTCACCCACAATATGATATATTGATATGAAAGGCAAAGTCTCCAATATTATTGCACTACTTAGATCACAGAATGATGTTTGTTTTGAAATGTCCATAAGGCTCTGAAAGGGATGTCTTACACAGCACACAAAGCAATATGAATGTGCTTAAGATCGAGATCTTATTCCAAACAGTCATAATTTTATGTTACTCCCATTTTTGGGGGTTTTTTTATTGAAATAAAACAGCTCACAAAATATGAAGTGCTAAAATAATCCATTTTTTATTATTCAGATCAACCAAACTGTACCTTTGGCTGGCCGGTCTGGTATCCTGGGTGACAAAAAAGACAACTTTTTCTGTGATGTTGTTAGTGGTAAGGGAAAGCTGTGTGGACGATTTTTCGCCATCACCCAGTCTGGACTGCTGTGTGAAATTAATGAAAAAAGGCTACTGGATAAATGGGTGGAGCTCAGAGTAAGTTTGCCGACATCATAAGTATCTATTACTTATCATAAACATCATTTCATTTTTTTTCATTTTCTGTTGTTTTTTGGGGGTTTTTTTACATTTTGATGCCAGCTTAGAAACATTTATTTTATAGTGTTATTAGCACTACAGAGGATAGGTTGGAAAATATTTTATAAAGTTCTATTATGTTGACTTGTGTACTTTTCATCTTATGAAAAGTATTTTTTTCTGTGAAATAATTATTCATGCTTAGTGTCCCTAAACTTAAGGAGGGATATGACAGAAATCTATTACTAAACTTTAAAAACTGAATCATAATCATATAGTCTTGTCCCTTTCTTTGTTTTATTAGTATTTATTTTGTATTGTTTTCAGACAAGATCATCAAATTGCATAACATCGGGCACAGAACATATCTTTGTAGGATGCTCTGAAGGCATTGTTCGAGTGTTTAACGCCACCACATTGCATTACCTGTGCTCTCTACCAAAGCCTCATCATCTTGGGGTGGAGATCACTACAGCCACAACCGCAAAGTAGGCATTTTGTTTCTTTAACATTTTTTTTCATGTCTTAGTATAAATTTTAAGACATTTTGAAGTTGTATATGTTAAAGACATTCATAATATTTTAAAAGATATATGTCTTCTCATTTGAATATTATTTTTTTTAAGAGCTCTTTCTGCATAAGGCAACCTCCATTCCATGTAAAGGCTTATGAAACTTAAGTGTAAAGTTTCTGTTTTTTTATGACACTTGCTTCCCTGACTACACACCTTTACATTTTCAGTCATTTCAACAATTTAAATGTTTTCTTCCTAGATGTGAATCCAGTATATTTGTATTGTCTGATGTTTTACAATTCTTCATACTATTGTTCAAATTGTGCTCGCATTGGTGGCGCTGTGAGAAATTGTGTGATTCAATTTTCCCTGACTTTCTATTCCCCTCACATAGCCACATGGTCAGCAGCAGGGAAGATGCAAATTATCCTGATACCAAATGTATTGCCTTTGATGATGAACATAGGAAGGTAAGCCATAGAATGGTTGATGAATCTTAGTTGCATTATTTTTATAATCGATTTTTGTGATTGGGTTCAATACTTTTTGGTGTTGTTGTGCTTATTTACGATCTAAGGTCTAAGCGCTTTACCGTAGCACATGTGCCTCAGGAAAGCAATAATATTGATACCTATAATCCAGACTACTGCTATTGATTAAAACAGTAGATGAGCACAGTCTTCATAAAAGATATTTAAGATTTGCCATTTTTGCCTTGTTTATTATTGTATCTTATATTTTTCAGGTCACATGTGTATATAATGATCACAGTATATACATCTGGGATGTTCATGACCTCAAGAGAGTCGGAAAGGCTTGGTCATTCCTTTACCACAGTGGGTGTGTACTATCTCTTGAGGTGAGCAATATTATTGTTACATTTTGTTTCTTAATCAGAACCTAAAGATTTTATGAATTAACAGTTTGTACTCATTAATCTGGGATACATGTTACCATATTGGATGAAGTTGTGGAGAGGAAATGTGACATTGTTTTGATATTAAAGAAACAAGACGGACAGATGTTTTGTCATTCCGCTTTAATGATGTAGTTATCTAAGCTTTCAGGAACAAATAGTCTGAAAGTTCCCTGTCATTGTTTGGCACCAAAGTAAAGGCAATGTAACATTAGGTTCCTGGAAAAGAGAAAGATAGAATCTTAATTCAATGTTATATAGATTGATTGCTATGGTATAATTACTATTTGTACACCTGTTGTTTTCCAGGTCTATCCCCAACTGGAAGAAGGTACAGAGGCCATGTTACCCCCAGGCTCTTTCCTGACTGGGTCTCGAGACGACACTATCCGAGTGTGGAATCTAAACACTCACATGCCAGAAAACACTGCCTTCAAGAGGAATATCTATAGCAATGTAAGATGTTTATCATTTGTGTTTGTTAAATTCATTAATAACTTTTTTTTAGTTGCCTGTTCTAAAACTAAATTGAAGAAATGATCACTTGCATATAGTAGTTGTAGTAGTGATAAATGTTTTCTCCCAAAATAATTTTTTTACATTTGCACTAGAATCAAATATTTTCAATGAAAAGAATCTCATTTGAAGGATAAAGTCATATACGGTTATGGGAAATAACTCGCAATATTTGTGATATATGTCTAGTTCATGTAATCTGTGAGTTACCACACTTCTTTCCCAACAACCAGAGTCCTTCTTTATTGACGTGTTACAGATACATTGTGGATTTACTACCCTCTTTTTAGTCTTTTCTCCTCTTTTACTTACAACTGATTTTGATTTTTTTTTTTTAACCAGGAACTGTTGAAGATCATATACACAGATCCAGCCCTCACTTGTGTGACTGAAGTAGACTACAACCCAGGTACTTAGGACATTTTCTATTTACATTTTAAGATTTAAAAAAATAATAATTTGGGCTTGTAACAACACAGCAAAATCTTCATAAAAACTTTTTTTTTTTTCTTCATCGGATCAGAAGTTGCATAAAACTTGAAAGGCTTGTCATGTCTGTAATATGTTATGATAGATATTTTTTAAATGTATGTCATGTATTCACAACAAAAATACTATCTCATTGTTTTTCAACAGCTGGAGGTACAGACAAGACGGACACCAAATATGAAGACAAAAATGGCATTCGATCAATCAGGGTTAGCCCTGAAGGAACTCATTTGGCATCTGGTGATAGACAAGGAAATGTCAGGTTAGACTGCAGACATTAAAATTTGGTTTAATTACAATGGGGATAAATTGAAAACAATTTATGGTTTATTTGACCAGTCATTTTGGCATTTGTGTATATCGGGAATCTCATCGTTTTAAACATTTCTCTGATGCTTATAATTCTTTGAAGTATTGTTCCATTATAAGGTGGATAAAAATCCAGTAAAGGGGACTTAAAACCAAAAAAGATTTAGAGAATAACATGATTACGATTTTTCTTGTTCCTTCAGGATTTACGACATGAAATACCTGAATGAAATTAGGAGTGTGGAGGCTCACGACTCGGATGTCATGTGTCTGGAGTATTCCTACAGCAAATTTGGTAAGGGGTTCTACTGCTGTCTCAGCAATGATGAATTGTTTCCAACATATGTTATCTTTCTGTTCGAAAATGTTTCATTTTCCACCTTTAAGTCACATAGGATATCCTGTTTATGGAATAATCTTTTTTTGTTTTTGTTTGTGATGTCAATGCTCACTTTCAAAATAAAATGGTTGCCATTTTAGTTTCTCAGTCCTTGTCAAGTCCTATGGCTTAAGACGTACCATTTTTTTTATTGTAATGTTTCACGGAGCAAGACCTGAAAATGACATACATCACAGGCACTTAATGACTTATACTTAAGGATGTTTTACTTTAAGATTAGATTTTTGTGTGTGGGTTGGTTTTTTTTAAAAATAGCTAGTTAGTCAGAAAAATGATGATGTTTGTGATGATAATAATGATCTTTCCCTTTACAATTACAATTTCCAATACTTGCAATCCCGTCCACAGGTCGGTTTCTTGCCACAGCAAGTCGAGACCGTCTGATCCATGTGTTCGATGTAGAAGAGAATTACGGGTTGCTGCAGACCTTAGGAGATCACTCGTCTTCCATCACAGCTGTGAGATTCACCGACAACAATGACAAGCTGGGTATGATCAGCTGTGGGATGGATAAGTCCATCTTAATCAGGAATGCTGTCACGGTGAGAGTTTGTGTCACTTTTGTCCTGTCTGAATAATTAAACTGAGCGGTTCAACGTTTTAAGTCAGAATGTAGTCTTGATTATTATAAATGAAGACTTATTTTCTTTCTTTGCTGCTATAACATTATTATTAACAAACTGTATTGTTTCATAAAAGTCCTGTTATCCTGGCCGATTTGTAGTTTTAATTGTGCTAGCAATAGCAGCCTCTCTCTTTCCAATAAAGTATATGATCATTTTTATATAAAAAATTATTGTCCATTTTCAGGCCCCAGAGTTCCAATTCCAGCTAGAGCACCATCTGGCCACAAAGTTAACTCTCTATGACATGGTCATTGACCCCACTGAAAAGTACCTGGCCACTGCATGTCAGGATCGCAATGTCAGGTGATTATAGAAATGAAAAAGAATAAGTGTTTGTCTGACATATTTTTCTATTCAATCGAGCTAAATGATTGGAATGAAGTTTATGAATTAAGTTTTCAATAATGTTTTATAAAATCAAGAAAATTATTACAAATTGTAGTTGTTTGAGCATTTTATTCTCTTCTATCTGTCTATAAAACTGTGTTATCAAATTCAGGTGAAAGTAAGAGAAATAAATGCCGTCCATGTCAATATGCACAGAATGGCTGTCTAATCTGACTTATTGGTACGTTTATAAATCACAGGCAGTACAGCATTCAGAGCCGTAAGGAAAAGAAATGTTACAGAGGATCAGCAGGGGATGATGGATTGTTGCTGCGAATTCATCTGGATCCTTCAGGAAGTTTTGCAGCCACTGCGTGCACGGATAAAACTGTTTGTATCCTGGACTTTGAAACTGGTGAATTGGTGGCATCGATGCAAGGGCATTCTGAAACAATCACAGGAGTCAAGTTTGCAAATGATCTTAAACATTTGATTACAGTATCTGCTGATGGGTAAGTTGGGTGTTTGTTTGCATGTGTGTGTAGGATATTTTATTCTGTATTAAAAAGAAAAGGTTACTGTCATGGTGAAAGTGTTTATCAATGGGTTCGGGAAGCTAATGACTTGATTTTGCGTTAGTTCTATTTACTTTGTAAAGCACTGCTACTTTAGATAATCAGGAGGCAACAATTGTTGGTTTCTTTTCTTTCAATAAAGAAATAAGATGTGAATATTTTAAGGTTTGTTAGCCTGAATTTCATCTTAACGTAAGCTAACAATTGTTTTGGGTTTTTTTTTGTATTTTCTTAATTGTATTGTAATGTGTGTCCTACCAGCCTCATTAAATCTTGAATCCTTGATTAAGATGCTCCCCCAATGTTCCTCGCCAGGTGTATATTTGTATGGCGTCTGCCCTCGGACATGACGACCCAAATTAAAGGAAGACTGTTGGAGTTGGGCAAGGAGACAAGGGACACAGACTATCTCAGGTAAACGCTTTTACAGTACAGCTGTAGTTATTTTTAGCTCTGGATGTATTTTTAACTTTTGTTTGGAGATATCCCTCCCAAAAAATGACAGATCAAAGAGAAAAAACATACTTTTTAACAAAATATACCTGAAATCATATCCTTCATGCTTTGTTGATTCCCTCCCCTTCTACTTCATTCATATAAGCATATTTGCTATCTTTTTATTATAAAAGTCAATGAAATATAACGATATATGTGGAAAGCAAAGTTGTTGGCTTTTCTTTAGTTGTCATATTTTCTGCAGTTTTCATGATGAACAAGCAGGCGTTATTCTTATGTAGATTATATAACGTGTACATTCCTCCCCGACAGATCTGATCAGCTGATGATGCCCAACCCCATCACTGTAGACCAAGTATCCTCTGATGACATACTTCCTGTTGTCAAGGCAGCGTCTGTTGGAAACATTCCCATGTTTGATGATGAAAGTGTTTTTAGTCAGGACTATCACGATGGAGACGATGAAGATGACGATCACCCATACGACTTGAAGGGCAGACCTGGTGCCTCCAAAAAACCATCAGATGATAGTGTCAATCCAGCTAGTCTCGCATACAGGTTCAGCATAGGACAGCTACCAAACTGGGCCAAGGCAAAGGTGTGTGAAGAAAACTTGTCCAAAGAGTCATAGAGGTTCTATTAAGATGTCTAGTTTGTCACCGTCTATTTCTACTCTCTCTCTCTCTCTCTCTCTCTCTCTCTCTCTTTCTCTCTCTCTCTCTCTCTCTCTCTCTCTCTCTCTCTCTCTC
>JARDUL010015564.1:0-17190 GCA_030265205.1 Dirona pellucida | reverse complement strand
TTTGTACCCCCCCCCCCCCCCCCCCCCCACACACACACAAAAGCAAGTATACTCCTGGTCTGATAGTTACTTTATATCCAAACTTCAGTCACATTTGTCAAAAGCCCTACAATCTAAGATATTTATTATTATAGTCGCTCAATAATAGAAAGAAACATTTGTTCCCTTTTTAGCCATTGAACCACACCAGAAAATAATCATTCTAAAACAATAAAAAGAAGCAAAGTCATGATTTAGTCACGGATGGAGTTTATTAAAACTGTTAAAATAAATAAAGCCGGCCTTGCTCGAGAACTAAAAATTAATCTCAGCAGCTGTCCGTGAATAGACATGTTAAGAAAAGGGAAGGACATATGAGATTTTGACAATCATTTTCCAAATATAAGCAAACAGGAACAAAACTACCCATAGAACAAGTTTACCACGTATTCGACGATTTTATTATATGTATATCATCTCTGGCGTTTTGTAAAGACATCACTGATATAAGAGTTACTATAAAGCATACTTCTGTTTAAAGGCATATGATATGAGCCGAGAGCAAAACCAAAATATCTTTTTAAACATTATATAAAATATACATAATAACTATATATATAAATATACATTTATATAAGGTAAAGGTGGGGCAAAAAAATGATGTGCTAGAATTTAACTCACTGTTGTGAATGAGTGACTTGAGATTATTCTGAATCAAGCCTGACTTTGAATTAAACTCATTATTTTAATGAAGACATGACATGAACTGGGTATCACAAAGCTTTTCCCTCGTTAAACATGTTTTCTCTTATTGAAAATGCATTGCCATGTTATCCTTCTCATACATTCCTGAGCTTTAGGCACAAGACAATGATTCATAGAAAAATTGTCAAAGCAATGCAACAGAAAACCATGAAATGTGACATTGCATTAACTATTAAAGTAACAAGTCACACTTCAAACCTGAACAGTCACTTGATCTGTAACAAATTATGTTTGTTGCAATCAACCATGTCCAGGTATTTTATCTCTATCGCACTTTATTGGAATTTCACAAGTAAAATGTGACGCCACCCATCCTTAAAGTAAATTCTGTTGACTTTTAGAATCACCTTCCCCTATAATATGTTAAATAATGTCACAAAAGCAAGAAGCAAGGCATAATATACTCAAGAGATTAATAAAATAAAAATTTATGGAGTTGGAGAAGGAAAAGTTGGGGGGGGGGGGGGGGGGGGGGTTCCAACATGTAGCAAAGGAAAGAAGAAACATGTTGAAAAGGAGGTGCGGATAGAAAACTGTGTTAGCAACAGATCTAGCTAGTTAGAACATGTTATATATTGGTATAAAACTTGACGTACGGTATGATTAGATAGTCGGGAGCACTCGTACAATGTATAGGATTCAACTAATATCAAATTACATGAGGACCAATAAAATGGATAAATAGACCAAGCCAAGCCCCTTACCCCAAAAACCATGATCATTCTACAGCAAACATTGAGCCAAAATATTTATTGCACTTTTTGAGGAATCTCTGAGTGATCATACAATTTAGTAGGACACAGGATGAAAATCATAATTACAAAAATGTCTTCAACTTTTTTTTTTAAACCCACAAGAATGACATTGACAATGACATTTTAAAATGTTTGTTTTTTTCAAAAATAAGGAAAAAAAGTAAGGAAATAAAACATCATAAAAAACATCTATTTCAACTTGTGACAATCAAAATTAAAGATTATAGATAACAAAAATATTAACAAATGCTTTAAATGGAACAAAAATTGTCTTTAAGATCAATGTATACATTCAAATTTCTATCAATCAAAGTAAAAAGTGCTAAATCATATTGAGCAATATCTACTTTTCTTCTTTTTTTTTTTTTTAATGTAAAGAAACAAAATACTGAATTGGTCCTGAAAAAGTCACTTTCCATCCCTGCAAATTTTCATGATCCCCATTACACATTAGTATGATAACAAAATGACAATAAAAAGACTGATGGTTATATCTAGTGTAAAATATGAACAAAGACGGCCACTGTGGGGAGAAGTGTTTTAGCCTTTAGAGTTAGAGAAAAAGAAAAACAGCATGAACATTTCAATAATTTATGAGAATTGATACAACAACCTGACTAAAAGTGTAAGGTCGACACGAGGGAAAAAGAACGGGGAAACGTAAGTTGTTTAAGTTGAAAAGCGTATTTTTGTTGTGTAATACACAATATTCAACACACAAAAGTTAAAACATATAGTATAATAGATACATGTTCTTTAAAAAAAATATACATATAAAAAAAATTAAAAACACAGAAACCACCAATACTAATATTTTTAAAGGGGATTTCACTACAAACACAAGTTTAGAAAAAAATAAAATAATAATCATGAAGAAAAAGAAAAAAAAAAGAAAGGAAAAAGAAATCCAACCCAAGTGATGTTGTTTTGGTTTTTTTGTTTAATTTTCAGTTGGCTGAATTAGTCCATTTTGGCGCTGTTGGATCCAGTAGCACGACGGATGGCTTCGTCTGTAGCCAGGTCCTCAGCAATATCTTTAGCTGGTTGTGAATGAAAAATAAAAATATTAGTAATGAAGAAATATATTCCATTAACATAACTTCATGGCTTTTCACACACCGGGAAAAATAGCAGGCGCAAGCATACAGTCTATAAATTTTTTTTGGGGAGAAGGCTGGCTTAATCATAATTAATTCAATGTCAAGCCACAAATTACATACAAACAACCTGTGGTACAGTTACAGTGATCAGGTGTTCTGTTTAATTCAATCTATGCCAAAATCATGAACATGATTAAAATAATATTTACATGGTATATCATTATAAAAATCAAGGACATTCATTTACACACACACACGGAAAATATCTTTCATGTCAATAGTTAATTGCTAAACAAAATTACAAGTCAAATAGCTTAAAATAAATGAATAAAGCCTACATATTGGAAAGTCAAGAAGTGACCAATGAAATAAACCACATGACAATCATGTACACTTATCTGCAGTGCAGCCTTATTAAGAAGCGTCACACTCTCAACGAAAGAATAAAAATAACTTTTATAATAATAAGATAGAAATCACAATCCCTTATCAATAGGTATAAAATCCAAGAAACAAAAAGGAGAAAAAGAAAAGAGCCCATGGCAGACTGTAATACAATAACTTCATTTTTCTCAATTGGATACTTTAAAAAAACCGCTGATCATAATACTGTAGTCTCCGCCTTAATGCACCTGCACTGTGTTTGTCAGCGAAACAGAATTTTTTTCTATGTAAAGTTACCCCTCTAAGTGCACGGTTGCTCGAGTGGACTCCACCCACGAGCATGGTTTTGTTCGCCAGTGACCGAAATTTGCCTGACATTTGTGATCAAAATTACGGTTTTTCACAACTTTTAAAAACAAACCTGTAATGTAATCTATCGGCCAGTCACGTTGCATTAAATCACAACCCTTCCAGTTTGTTTAGAAACAATATTACGGATTGTTTTACCTGCCACATTGTTCCAGACTTGCTCAACCCACACTGACAGAACACTCGGTCGGGAAGTTATTGCACAATGCAATTCGCAATGCCCATCAAGGATTTTGTCTGTTACTGTTACA
Source organism: Dirona pellucida (assembly GCA_030265205.1). Lineage (NCBI taxonomy): Eukaryota > Metazoa > Mollusca > Gastropoda > Nudibranchia > Dironidae > Dirona > Dirona pellucida. The sequence goes on along the minus strand of JARDUL010015564.1, from coordinate 13,587 downwards.
TTGTTTAGCTCTTCAAAGGAGATGCCGACTGTATAATGTGAGTCGCGATGTACACTGGTCGGCTTTCTATGCAGCTATTGTATTCCTTCATGTGATGTTTTCATTTTGGTTTGTGGGCGGAGCTTTTGGTCAGTGAACCATTAGAATGGCACTGCCCATTGCATGGGTGCAATTAATCATTTTGAAGAAAATGATGTCTTGACACTGGTTAAATTCAATTGGTCAGAAGGCGGAGTTATTGATTTGTTGACCGCTGCTGACATGCTCTTTATAAGTGATCATAATATGCCACAACCCCGCCCACCCTGGCCGCCATTTTCATCTTCGCCTCAGTGCACAGTTTTCATGTCTCTGGCGACCGTGCACTTAGTCGGATACTACTGTACATATATGATTTATCAAAGGCTCTCTGTCCAGCTTCAGACAAAAAAATCTTCAGTTCACCTCTATGGGGGATATCAAAATCCTGATTACAGCTGAATATGGGCAGTTTTCCTCTAATTAAAACCTGTTTGTCTATACACAACAAGAAAAACAAGCAGAAATTCCAAATTTCAATTGTATTACATCTTGGGGAAAAAAACAACCAAACACATCAGCCCTTGAAGCCTTTGGGCCCTTGAAGCCTTTGGGCCCGAGAAGCACTTCATTGTTTGCCACTGTAATTAAAGGTAATAGCTTATGGCAAATTGAAGGTGCTTAATTAACTATGAAAAACTTACTCAATTGCAAGTCAAGTCAGATAATAAAAAATAAAAATTGCAAGGGAAGTGGTGCTTTCATAGTGTAACACCATAAATCTACTCGTAACTATTTCACTACTACATCAAACAATCTTTCCATTTTCATTGTTGTTAAGGTGTTGTGTTGCCACAATAACAGCTGCATGGGGGTTTTAGGTGCAAAGGTAAGATGTTTAACACAATTTTAGAGAACAAGTGCAAATTGCATGATAGTTGGGCTCAGGAGGTACAGTAACAGTGGCAATTTCGGTCTGCGGTCACAAGCTCAATACAAATTCATATATCTACTCCTTACTCATTATTAATGAAACATCATCTTCTCTTTAATAATCAATTTGTTCATATTGAAGTTATGACATATAACTTTTAGCCAAGCTGACGTGATATTTTCAAATGATTTAGACTGTATGCATCCAATACTTTGTCACAAATTGAGAACAGGCAAAGCAGATCAGCTGTCTTCAATTACCTATCAAAGGCAAGGACTCATTACCTGCCTGACATGATGATGGTCAACCTGCCTCCCAAATTTAAATACAAACAGACATAACTTAATACAACCGAATAACCCTAATTTTTATTTGTGACAAACTCGACGGGTTATTTTAGGAACAAAAGTTACAGTTATAACTATAAGTTATACCTTCCAATATAATATATATATATATACACGTATGACGAAAGTTTCTTGAAGATCAAGATAACGGCTAATGTTTGCAAAAGGGAACAAAGCATAAAATAAAAATCATACAAAAGGCTGGAAGTGTTTTGGAAATTTATACAAATTCTTATTTTATTAGAGAAAAGAACTTGTGAATTGTAGTCAATTAGGTTGAATAATTTGAATAATCTGAAACAACTCAATTAACCACCAGTCCTAAATTCATTTGCAGCCAGTGATTTTTGTTTTGTCTTTTATATTTCATTGAGATGATGTCAAAACCACTGCTGCTATACTTATATGTTGAGCACTAAATGGATCTGATAAATTTCCATACCTTGTTAAATCAACAGTGTGAGCAAAAAATCAAAACTATTTTTAAAAAACTTTTATAAAAACTATTATTTTTTTCAAAATTGAAAACAAGTGTTTCCTGGCAAGTTTCAAAGTCGAATAGTGTGCAATGTGAGAATACAAGGGGAAACAAAGGGGAACAATTTTTAAAATGTAAAAAGTAAAATAAAAGACTGTTCATGACATCCAGTGGCTTCTAATGGATCATTAAAATGTCATGCAAACATTGCTACTGTTTTCTTTTTGAAAAGAAAGGAAAAGAAATAATAATCAAATTAAATCAAATTAAAAAAAAACCCCCAAAAGATTGATCGAATATTAATAAACAATAACTTCAACAATTTTAACGATACAAAACAGATTTCGAGTTTTGAACAAGATAAAAAAAAAGTTAAAATATCCCGAACCACATGATATACTACCCCAATTTGAGAAATGTTTTGTTGGAAGGAGGTAAGCTTGGCCACGCAAATTGCCTTTATGAGATACTTGTTAAATGACTCACCAGCGTGAGCTAGGTCCTTGGACTGAGTCGAAGCTAGATTAAACACTTGAAAAATTGATAAAGTACACAGTGTATTATTACACACAGTAAAATGAAGAAACAAAAACCTTTGTAGTTCTATCAACTTTTAGCACACCATGGCTGGGGCATGTTCTGACATGATCAACAAAGTCTGGGTTTAAATCATTGCTACACGGATACTTAAGATAAACTTGAGTAAAAATAACTCGCAAATAATATTTTAAGAAATGCTTCATGCTTACTTTCATCTCACAATAAAAAGTGGACATAGGATTTAAGAAATAAAGTAATTTTTGACCTCAGGACAGTTGCTATTTGGTTTGTTCAGAGTCTTAGGTACTTTCCAACCCGAAATCAAAAGATGAGTTGAAAAGATCCTTCTTTGTTACTTCAGTCTCTCTTGTATTGACAACCATTACCTCCTGAAGACAAAGAGTCCACCTATCCCAGACAATGTAGCACACCAGAGGTCAGTATGCTACATAGGCAATGACCACCTTTGGTCAAATGTGTAATTTACAGTCTAAATATGCACACACTTACTTTGACTGTTCCGGGTACAAAACCAAAGCTCATGTTTACATATGCATAGAACTTCATTTGAAAACTCAACAACGATGAAAGCACACAAGCAAAATATATTGTCAATAACGTTTAAAAAAATACATGCATGTAATCGTGTCAAAAACTGGCAAATAATTCCAATGAAATCATTGTGACAAAAGTGGCGTCATTTCAAAAATAATCTATTCAAAAACTACAAGTACAAGACAATTATCCATTCAAAGCATGCAGCCGAAATTAACAGAGGTGTGAACTTAGAAGAAAAGTAATACAGTGCCAGCAAATCGCTCAAAAGACAGTGGCACTGGCACCGTTGGCTCAAGTTTCTTGCTGTACTGTCAACATTCACTTTCCTATTCTTCACCAATTGTCTTTTTTTCTCCCTCTCATTGTCTTCACCATCAGTGCACATTGAACATTCATTCATTCTATAAATGTTATGCAGAAATTATCCTTTTGTTTCCTTACCTTCACTGACAACATCCTTTGCCTGATTGAGGGCAGTGTCAATCTTATCTTGGTGGCGCAAAATGAAGGGACGGATGAACTTGAAATACAGCATATGGGATCCGTTCCAGGCGACAGGGAGGAAGCACCAGACCAGGAAGATGCACTGAAATCGTACCACAAAGAAATCAAGACAATAAAATATAGTGAGACAAAATCATAGCCTGACGTCAATCGCATGCGTGCGACTTTGCAATCTTATTTGAGAAATCAAGAGTAACCGACGAATTTTGGTCTAAATAACAACTTCCGTTCTGTCACTCTTTTGTCAAGATTATATATTTTTAGAGGGGGGGGGGGGGGGGGGCGACAAACAGAGAGAGAGAGAGAGACAGAGAGAGAGAGAGAGACAGAGAGAGAGAGAGAGAGAGAGAGAGATATCTACTGACACAGACTGGGAAATATATTTCAACATATAAACAGAAGCTATTCACAGGACTGTAGGAGAAGATCCTTTTAAAAGTTTTTAAAACTCTTTTACCTTCAGAAGCCAGTAGAAAGGGATCCAGAACAGGAAGATGTCGGAGAAGAACTCAACAAGACTGAAAACACTGTACACAACCCAGTATGTCAGCCATTTGGTGTCATCTTCTTTGTCATTGCTCTCAATTGCCTTCACACTGCCAAGATCAAATACAACAGACATATAATGTAAAACAAATCACACAAAAATAAAATAAATGTCTCAGATTTCCATACGCCTATGATCTTCAAATTAAAAATTACACATGTCCAGAGCAGGCACACACTACGGGATACACAGTGCTTGCCTTGCCTTGTAATCAAAACTACTATACGGTACCCATAATTTATCATAAATAGGAAAAACAATTGTAATTTATGCTCAGAGCTGTCAACCCATATTTGTGGCTCGCATTAATCATATAAGCAGTTTACAATATTTTGGTGGTCCTCACAGTAATGATTTTACACGCCTGTTGGCTGATGAAGGGGAAACCCGAAATAGTCTTTGTTTTGAAAGTTCCTTTGAAGATATACCATCCCCCCCCCCCCCCTCCCCGCCTTTTTGCATACCTTCTATTCTGATTTTATCTAAACATTTAAGTTGGCATAATTCATGATACATCAAGTGCTTCTGGTGGCAGTGGTGCTGTTTGCTGTGATAGTTGTGACTGTGGGGGTGGTGTTGGCGGTGCTAGTTGTGGTGGTGGTGGAAGTAGTATTGGTGGTGATGATACTGGCTGTGGCGGTTATGCTGCTGATGGTAGTAGTGGGAGCTGGCTATGATGGTGGAGGTGTTTGTAGTGGTTGATGGTTGTGGTGGAAGTAATGGTGATTGTTGTGTTGGTGGTGGTTGTATTTGTGGTAGTGATGGCTGTGGTGGTAGAGATATTGGTGGTGCTACTACTGTTGATAGTTGTGGTGGTGATTGTGCCAGGTGTGGTGTTGGTGGTAGGGGTTGTGGTGGTGTGATGATGATTGTAGTAGTGGTGGCTGAATGTGATGGTGGAGGTGTTTGTAGAGGTTGTGGGGGTGGAGTTGGTGGTGGTTGTAATGGTGAAGTTGGTGATGGTGGTTTTGATTATGACGGTGGCTGTAGTAGTAGTAGTGATGTCTGTGGTAGTAATAGTTGTTGTGGTGGTGGTGCTGGGTGTGGTAGTAGCTGTAGTGTGGTGGTGATGATAGCTGTGGTGGTGGGTGTTATGGTGGTGATGGTCATGTGGCAGTATTGTATTCTTGATTGTGTTATTTGTGGTGGTGACTTTTTGTGAAAGTTGTGGTGGTGGTGGTTGCTGTGGGAGTATTAGGCGAGGTGGTGGTAGTTCTGGCTGTGGGGGTTGTGGTGGTGGTCGTTATGGTGATGTTCGGGATTGTGGTGGTAGTGGTTGGTATTGTATGTTTGTGGAGCTGCTGCTGAAGGTAGTGGTAGTAGTGATAAGGACTGTGGTGGTCGCTAGTGTACCTGACACAAACTTTGTCCAACCTTAGGTATGTTGATAATATTTGACTTATAACATTTTGTTTGCAAATGTCCGTCCTGTATCTGGCAAGGCCAATATGAATATGTGCACAGGGAAATCAACGAGATCAACCGAGGGTCAATTGTTTAGAGTAACATCTTCAAGTCATGCTAATTTTATCAACAAGTGAGATAGTAGAAGTAACAGCATGTTTGTGTCTCTCGAATTGATACTATACCCCCCCCCCCACCCCCCCCCAACAACAACAAAAAACAAGATTCCTCCGGCATGGTTCAAATTTGGACCTTTTTTGTCACTCAACCACCCCACCTCACCATTCCATTGACCGGGAAGGAAATGAAGTCCACTACTTCCTTTTTTAAAATAAAAATCCCCCCCCCCCCTTCCTTAAAATAATTGAAAGCAGTCCTCACCCCTTCTATCCCCTGCTCAGTGCTCCTTCTATCCCATGCTCAGTGCTCAGTCCATAACCAACCGACCGACCCAAGACCAACACATACTACACGATAATTGTGTAACAGTAATGCCTATCAAACTGCGATTCAAAAACAATATTGTGTGCTTATCTTCTTCAACTAACACGAGTAGTGTTTTTTATAATTTAGGCCAGTGTTAAAGTACCGTAAGATAATGACGTATTATTTTTTTAAAAGACGGGCCAATCACAACGAAGAACACTTCCATGTCTTTACAGCAAAAATGTTATTTCGCAACCTATGGCTGAACCTGGTTTCTAAATGCTCATTCATGCTATATTTTCAATTTTTAAACCTTTACACAATTATCGTCAAAATCTAAGTTCTCTATTGTCAACACATTACTATTAAAGGCATGATATATCCGATGGTGTAAAAAAATAAAATGTTGGTCTAAGTACGACTAGTATGATGATTACGTCAGCCACTAGGTACACAAAACCGACTGAGTTTCACGGGATCACGGAAGATAGATAGAGTTCCATGACAAGTATGATATTACGTCAGCCACTAGCTACACAAAACCGGCTGAGGAGATTCACGGGATCACCAAAGATAGACTACGTCAAATGACGCAACACTCGCTCATGGGGGAATCACGAGGCCAAGCGGTATTTTGAAAAAAATAAAAAAAGCCGATCAGATCGGGTCACGGCCTTCGCCGTAATTTCTGTCGTGCTGCCCGTAAAGGTCTATTTCCATGTCCGTATTTATGCCTTTCCGTGAGCGACGTATTCCAATAATTCCATCCGTTTTGTTTAAAAAAATCGCTCCCTTATATTTTCGTACAACCCTTTCCATTGCCGTAAATGACATCTGTATTACGACCGTAGTTTTCAAAATTCGGATTACATTTCACATCTTGTTGATACAAAAAAATAGTCGCGATGCAATCAGTCATTTAATAAATTTGAAGTGTAGCTGATACCACAGACAAATATATTATAATCTAATCAATTAATTGTAATGACAACAATGAAATAATTCAAATTTATGGGGTGTACTAGAAGCTAATACTAATAGAGCAAGCACCAACCCTGCCCTTTATGATGCTACTCTTGTTTAATATAAAGATGTTTATTTCGAAAATAACATCTGGAGGAAAATTCTTGGATCAGAGAATGAATTAACAATAGCACTGCTTTGTGGAAACCATTTCGCTCAAAAGCAAAATACCGATGCTTAGTATAGTATATCCAGCGTCTTAGGTTTTTAATGTCTTTGCTGATCTTGGGTGTCCAGCTTCGTTGGATCCATGATCACTTCCCGTTTGACAGGAGGGTCAACTAAACTGAACATATAATCTGACAAAAGGCTGTCTAAGCGATTCTTGAAGGCGTTGAGGTCTGGAGCTTCAGCGACTGAAACTGGGAGGTTGTTCCAACGGTCAAACACACGCTGACTGAAGAAATGCTGTCTGAGTGATGTGTTGCATCTTGGTTTATTTAACTTATATTTATGGCCTCTGGTATAGTTGTCAGCGAACACAAATAGTTCCTTCTGGACATTGTAGAGATCATGTGTAAATTTGTATGTTTCTATCATATCACCTCTAATACGCCTGTATGTCATACTGGGAATTCTAATTAACTTATAAGTCTTTCTTCGTATCCTTTATCTTTCAGGCCAGGAATGATCTTAGTTGCTCTACGAAGCACACCTTCTATAAGTTTCTTGTCCTTTTCATACTTAGGTGCCCATACTGAGTTGCTAAATTTCAGGTGAGGCCGAACCAGAGCAATGAAAAGCATCCTCATGAATTCCAAACTAAGAAATGTAAAGGACCTTCTAATGAGTCCAAGGATTCGATTTGCCTTGTTAACTTGGATCTCAATGTGCTTTGAAAACTGAAGCTGAGAGTTGTCCTGTCATTGCAGTGGTGATTTCTCATTTCATAATCAGACAGAGTTTTTCTTTCCTAAGTGTAATACAGTACATTTCTCAGCATTAAACCTGAGTTGCCACTGATCCGCCCAGTCAACTAGTTTGTTCATATCGCTCTGTAGGTTGTTCTTGTCGCTTAGTTTATTCACTGTGCTATATATCTTGGTGTCGTCAGCGTACATAGAACACTTGGATGAGCTTGATAGGACACTAGGTAGATCATTAATGAAAATCACAAAGAGGATTGGTCCAAGGACGCTACCTTGTGGCACCCCACTGACTACTTCTGTCCAGTCAAATACTTCGCCTTGTACGTTAACTCTCTGTTTTCGGCCTTTCAGGAAGTGTCTAACCCATCTTAGAGTATTCCCTTGAATACCATATATTTCCAGTTTCTTTTTATTAAGAGTCTTTGATGAGGGACAGAGTCGAATGCCTTAACAAAGTCTAAGTAGATTGCATCGATGGATGATCCATAGTCTAGCATTTCTGTCCAGTCATTTAGTGTCGCTTAAGTAAAAGGTTGGTAGAGCATGATCTGCCGGAGACAAAGCCATGTTGGTAATCTGATAGCAGCTCATTGACTGTTAAATGTTCTGTGATGCCGTCTCTAACAATACTTTCCATGACTTTGCATAATAACAGAAGTGAGACTAACAGGACGGTAGTTTCCAGGTTTGGTCTTGTCACCTTTCTTGAATAGCGGTGTCACTTGAGCCTCTTTCCAATCAGGTGGAAGTATGCCAGAATCATATGATTTTTGATACAGCATAGTTAATGGTTCAGAGAGTTCGTCTGCTAATGAGTGCAATAGCTGTGGGTGAAACATATCGGGACCAGGTGATTTGTTCTGGTTGAGATTGTCTAGTTTCTTCTTTACATTGTCTATAGTAAATTCAATATCCACTAATGCACTCCCAACAGGTTTATTTTCACATGTGGGTATACTATAGAGATTTTCAATCATAAAAACACTGCTGAAAAATCTGTTAAGGATGGTTGCTTTTTCAACATTTGTCGAAACCCTGGAGTTTCCATCATTTAAATCAGCTATTCTATCTTTTGTTTTTGTCGTTGCTCTGCAATATGCGAAAAACTACCAGCTTTAAGCTTTGTTTTAACTTTAGGATTCATCCACTTCGGTTTACTACGACCGTGACTATTTCTGACCTTTGGAACGCATACATCGACTGCTGTCATAACCTCATTTTTGAAAACACACCAAGCCTCTAGTATGTGAAGATCTTTTATCCTATCAACTAAATTTGCAGCTGTAACTAAGTCAGTAAGTTTAGAGTAGTTGCCTTTATCAAAACAGTAATGAGGCTCACTTGGAGTGGCTCTCCTTGTGTAACATTTAAAGTCAAAACATAAAATGTGGTGGTGACTTTTCCCTAGAGGTGCTTCGTGCCTGATAAGAGTCCACCATTGATTGTTCACTTGTAAAAACTAAATCCAAGACGTTTGGGGTTTGAGCTGATCGAAAATGTGTTGGCTTTTTGACATGTGATACAGATGTCATATATAAGCTACCCTGCTAAAATATGGAAAATACTGATGACGTACGTCCCTATTTCAAAATATCAACTTCAAAAGATCATTGGAGAAAACATGGACATAGGCCTTTACCAGTAATTTTGGCTGGCTCTTTATTATAGTGAAAACATAAATGTTGGTAGCTCTGTATGTTGCTTGAAAAGATATGTGTGCTTCATGTAAAGCCATCTAAGATGAAATTTGATCTAATAATATGACACATTATAACCCTTTCTTTCCCGAGCCGACTGCCCTGACTCATTATAAAAGCTCAAAACAGGATGTAAATTAAATGGTGCACTTAAAATATCTGAAAATTGTGCAGCATATTTCCCCCCTGGGATGAACAAAGGGAGTTTTTGGTTTTTTTATAACTTTAAAACTAAATATCTCAACCAGTGAAAGAGATTGTGCTACAAGAATCTATTTCAGCGCAATTCGCGAGCTGGAAACATGGTTTTGTTCTCATGAGAGATCATTTATATTGTGCAGAATTGGTTGTTGCACTCTACCTATTTCCTGCATCTACTAAATGGACATCTTTCAACAGAAAAAGGGTTTTATGTGTCATATTATTAGATCAAATTACATCTTAGATGGCTTTACATGAAGCACACCTATTCCCTTTCAAACAAACATGCAGATGAAAGAGATATATGTTCTAAATCAATATAAATAGCTTGATGCTGTTTTAGATCACTGAAAAATTATGGATGAGCTTATGAATTTATAACAATTAATATATAATTTACATCCTTGTTAGATTATCACTGCTTTGAGGCCAATAATGAGCTGACAATGTAAAAGTAAAATACAAATAAATATCATGAGTTGTGTCTCGTGATTCATGACTATAAAAAAATCTAACAATAACTTGAGATACTTTAACTCCAATCACACATACATCATCCCAAACAAAGAAAATCAAACCCAATTTATGTTCTTTTCATAGAGGCTGATGATGTGAAATAGCTATAATAATAATTACTCTCCAACAGTCTTAAATTCCATAACCAACACTAGTCACAAACATTCTTGCTGGTCACCATTAATTTTGATTTTATTTCATATATATATATCTGAAACAGCAAACAAAGATTGACCTGTCCTTTGTCAGTTTTCAACTGGATCAGATAAAGACACAGTCGGTGAGAAAACAGTAACAAACTTGAACTAATTAGACTACTTCAGAATAGTTATAATTTTGATTTTATTTCATATATATATATCTGAAACAGCAAACAAAGATTGACCTGTCCTTTGTCAGTTTTCAACTGGATCAGATAAAGACACAGTCAGTGAGAAAACAGTAACCAACTTGAGCTACTTAGACTACTTCAGAATAGTTATATAATAGTAGACATGTTAAAAGTAAGTGTCGAACTAAAATGATTGCTTGTCAAAAAGTTGAATAAAGTGTACTTACGATGCATAAGCAGGATACAGAAAGCCAATGAAGTTACACAAAAATTGAGCTCCATATCCAATCATCAAATACAAAACACAGAGTACAATAAGACCTGTAAAAGAGAAAAATTAGAAAGAAAAATGAATGACAACAATAATAAATAGAAAAGATCAATTTAAAACATTTATAACCCCACATTTTCCCTGCTACTAAACACAAATTAAATGAAACATCATGTCATAATTTATGTTCAAAGTCAAAATTGGCCAAAACGAGATTTATAACTCGTATTAAAATCAATTTTCAATACATTAATAAAATAGTTTGAACTATGATGAACACGGGTGATACCTGTGTCCAAAATTAACCTCTTTCTGTTAGAATTTTAAAAGTAAAGAGATTTCTAAGGCGGTTACCTACTTTCATTTTCTACAAGAAAAGCAACAATAAAATTGTCATCCTCACCAGTTTTTTGGTTCAGTTTTGATTTCACAGGCATTTTGCACACACCACAATATACCTCTATTTATTACCAAAGTTATGATCCTGAGAATTTGTCACCCATGCATTAGTTGTGATTATTCACTTTATATGTTCACATCAAATGTTGTGAGTGGAGATGACAGAGGGAATACTTGAAATAAAATTGCCTTCCTTTGTATTGAAGTTGGGGAGGGCTAATCATAATATCATATATTTTGTTTCACTGTTTTGTAAGTGAGTGTGTGTATTCATGTCTAGATTGCTGTTCAATGCCCCTTTGGACACTGAAAAGTCACATCACAGTCAGACAACATACCATCATCATTAAATGAAATCTATTCATACCATTCATCTCACTTTAGCATTTCAGCTACCAAAAAAAACAAAAAACACCACTCATAGCTATCCCCCATTTCCTGACCTAAACTATTACCGCCAAACTTCTTTTTTTAGAAGAAAAAAAAGTTCTAGTTAAAAATAATATTTCAACAGTCTGACCATTACTACACAGTAAACTTTTTAATCACAACTTGTTGGAAAATTTAGAAATTGATGCTGTTAAAATTAAATAGAATCATAAGCAAATGATCAAGATCGTCGAAATGAAAGTAGGAAAAAGCCTATTTTATACATGATTATATATATATATGTACTCATCATTCTCTGTTCCACCTTTGCCATAATGCAATCCTTGGGACATGGTAAGGAAATGCTATGGTTGAGAGACAACAACACTAATAACCTGATTTCATTGTGCCAACCTCACTTGAAACAAAAGACAATGCAGATGTCTACTAACTATACTATAATTAGCTAAAGGCGCCCCCCCAACTTCATTGATCATAAACTGTTTCCTAATTGTCTTCAAACGAAAGGGGTGCTGACGTGATCTCAACCAAACCTCAGAAGCCCTGCGGATGACTTCTAAACAAAATCCATTTACTCTCACTTCAGGCTGAAGAGGCAAACGACATCACACACTGTAGTACGAGACAATTGTTCACAACCAGGTGCAATTAAGGGGAGAGAATAAAACTTAAAATGTTGCATCTGTATTGCCTCATGTTTACAGATGAAAGTATATATATGGGATAAAAGGTGCTGACCGGAATTCTGGGATAAATTCATGGGTGCCACTGCCCAGTGGTTGTGAAACAAGAAAAACCTGACCAAATCAGATCAAACCTGGAGATCATCACGGATAATTCAAACAAAGCCTCAAAAGTTAAGATTTAGCAAATAAACTCTGAATTACAACATCCAGTATGATCGCATTCCGTCAGATGATTTGACGTCAGCTATATAAAAACAGTAGTCTGTGGTTTGATAATATTCCTTACTGATGTGCAGAATGGTGAGCCAGAGGGCAGAGAGAGCGAGAATAAATGTACTTAACACCGGCCGCGTACAACCCCCCCCATGCAAACGGCCAGCCTGTCATGACTACTGTGAAAGCACACCTCCAAAATTCACTTGTATATATTGTGATCAGAGCGGATGCCTTTTTTTTCTTTTAAAAATCTCAATCCAATTCAGACTGAAAACAAAAGAGTCGTCAATTAAAAATCTTGTGACCGGAATTCTGATGAAACTTATTTTGATTACATTTCCCACAACTTGAGCATACTACTATTCAAGAAGAACTGAGATCGATGAAACATTACACTAATCTTTGTTGATATGCTCTATATTTCTTGTAAATTCCAATTTTGACCACTGATTTCCTGAAATAGAATGCCATTTACTTTTTTTTTTAGTTTTTCAATCCAAGCGATTTCCATTATATAAATAACAGCAGCTGATTTTTCCCCCGTTCTAATAGCCGAAAAAGAACGGATCAGAACTTTTGCTTTTGGTTGAATCTTAACAAATCAACTCTCACTGAATAGAGATTAGACAAAAGGACATTTTAGAGTTCTTATAATTATCTTTCAAAACTAATCTTGTCAAGCTCTATCTTCTGACAAAGACAGAACCGCCCATTTAAATTGCATAAAATATAATCTACCATTTTTTGTGTTGACAATAATATAATGACATATAAGGAAAGTGATACTTCTGATGGAAATACAAAAGGCAGAATGACATATATATATATAAAACCTGCTTTGTGCCAAACCAGAATTTTATAATTACAATGTTGGGTAAATATATTCTTTAGCTCTTTTTAGCTTTTCATTATTTTTGACCTATAGTATCATAATCGCTCAATAATCGTTCTTGTTTCTATATTTGTAAGTTATTTTACTCATCATAGTTTCAATTTGTTTTTTTAAAGCGCAACTTTTCGAAGTTGTTTTGTTTGGTTGTTTTTGTTGATGGATTATTACGGGGATTTTTTGTTTGTTAGATAAAGAGGGAGGTTCATTGATTTGTTTGGTTGTTGGGGGTTTTTCTTGATTATTTCTTTCTTCTAAATGGGACGTTTTTGTTGGTTTCCAAAAGAGGAGGTTTCTTCATTTCTTTAAAGTGGATGATTTGGAGAGGCTGTGTCCTGGTCAA
>JARDUL010015454.1:2376-13144 GCA_030265205.1 Dirona pellucida | reverse complement strand
GTGTAAATGGCTCATATAACCTGGTGTGTAAATGGCTCAAATTATAGCCTAGTGTGTAAATGGCTCATATAACCTGGTATGTAAATGGCCCATATTATAGCCCAGTGTGTAAATGGCTCATATAACCTGGTGTGTAAATGGCCCATATTATAGCCTAGTGTGTAAATGGCTCATATAACCTGGTGTGTAAATGGCTCATATTATAGCCTAGTGTGTAAATGGCTCATATTATTGCCTAGTGTGTGTAAATGGCTCAAATTATAGCCTAGTGTGTAAACTCTAATTTTTGGAAATTAGGTCACCATGCACCTATTCACACTGATTTTGTTTCGGATCTGTTTACTGTTTCTCTTGTTTTGTTTTCCTCCAGAATATATTTACAGTCACAGGCTCCATGCCAAAATCCAAAATAAAAACCCTGAGAGAGAAATGTGTACGCCAAACCATCCAATCATAAAGAACAAATCGCCTCAGTTTACAAAGTCATCAGCAGGGCACCATCAGCTCAAAACTGTATTTTATCATTTATAATCCATTTTTTTATTATTAAATGGCCAAGAAGTGTATTTTAGCCCGGCTCCTATGTCTAGCTTTAACCACTGTGCATGGCTGAATACTGAACTCGGAGCTGGCAGTTTTCTGAAAAGCTTTTGAACAGGAATTTAAGCTTGGCAAGCAACCAGCCTACTGAGATCAGACACCTTTATGTGTTATGACTATCTGTAGATTTATTTTTTTCTAGTCATGAATGGTTTTCTCAAGGATCATCAATAAGTTTATAAAAGTTTAAGAGAAATTTGGTCAGTACCTATGAATGATGTCAAAAAAATAATAATGTGATTATGATTTTGAGCAAGTGTACGTAAATAAAAGGGTCAAGGACAAGGGCTGAGCAGCTAAGTTTTCTAAGAAATTACACTTCAACCATTTTCCAGTTAAATTTTCAATATATGGTGTAATCGTTGTATTTGCGCCAGTGACATAAGTTATCAACAGGCAGTCTGTGGATGTTATGTAGCCTCTGTTTGATGTAATTTGAGATGTAATCTCTCTGAGCCTGTACTTGTCAGGGATATGGACTATAAATATTAACTCATATTTATCTTTTTCAGTGTTGAAAAAGGATGATTAATAAACGAAAACTTAACAAACTTTTTTTTGTTTGATCCCTTAAAGAGAGTACTTTGTTTCCCTTCCATTTTAATTTTTTATTTAGTTGGTATTATTTAATTCACTCATTAATGAAGCATAAAGTGAGTTGACAAAATTTCTTGATCCTGAGATTTTGACAAATATATAATATTATATATATTACACTACGCTGTATTATTGTGAAGCCTCTTTTGAGACTATTATAATAATTTTACTCAAATGAACAACGTATAGCTGATGAAATACGCAAATGTCTAGGTTAAATAAAAGTGATTATTTGATGGGCTTGTCTTATTCATGACTACTATACAGTGTATACCATTCATGGAAACTTGCTTTGGTTATTATTTTTATTTTTTACAGTATTATGCGGCTGATCCTACATGACTGATCAATATAAGAGTACTTTAAAGATCTTATTAAGGTTTATTATACTCCAACCAGAGCCTTGAGATCTTCAAACGATAAAACAAAACTTTTAGAAACAAACTGCAACTATAAATTTCAATGGGGGGAGATCTTTTTCTTATGCCGGGCCCAGTGTTTGGAATTCCCTCCCAAAGAAGATTAGAGAAGCACCCTCTATAGATACTTTTAAGTCCACATCATCAACAATCCCATTATTATTTATTCATTCAATATCTGATTCATTCATTCCACCCTAATCTGAGAAGGTAGAATCCATGTGCGTGGGGAAAGTCAGTTCTCACATAGTATTTATGAAAATAAATGAAGAGGGAGCAGTCACTTGGTGTTCTAGTAGACAGAATGATAGCATAAAGATCTCACATACATCTATATATATATATCTATTTCAGCAAATCCCACTACGACCGTTTGAAATGTTTCCTTTTCTTCCCCGTGCCAAGATGAGCAAATTTAATGTTACTTTTAAAAATGTTGTTTTTTAACAAATAAATTGCTTTCATGTTTTTAAACTTTGTTTTAATCTAAATGTTTTGGTATGGCACCACTGCAATGTATAATTATTTTTTTTATATTTTGCACATGTTGTAGGCATGTATTTTTGGGGACAGGGAAATTTATATGTCAATCACATTATAATTTTTACTAACTTTTCCTACCAGTATTTGCATGGGGTTGTTTTTTTCATGTTGTGTGAATTTGTGAAAGTTGTTGTATGTTTTTTGTATTTGTGTGAATGTTTGATTTTATGGTATATATTATGTGAACTTGAGCTGATTTTTTTATTTTTTTTAAGACTTGTCATAATTATATTATTTCAAAATTATATCTTCCATTTTTGTGTCTTGATTTTCATCCATTTTTGTTTTAAAGATTTACACGTTGATTGTTCTTTTGTGCCAAATGGATATTATTATATATCATAGACATATTGATTTGGTTGAGTGTGATATGTCATTTTTATTGTATCTGCTTATATAAAATAAATAAAAAATGTCCTAATAGGACGAGATCGTTAGAAGGTTTTCCCCAGCAACTTGACCTTGCTATTCGGGAAGTCTACCAAAAACAAATCATGAGTTTCCTTATTCACCATTGGAAAGTTGTTTGTCACGGTCATTATTACTCACAATAGAACGACCTCGGGGAAATGGAAAACCCATCCAACGGTTATTACCTATAGGATATAATTTTGTACTATTTGGGAAGTAACGAAAAATGGATGATTCAGTGCATTCAACTAATGCTAATAATACACCCTTTAGATTTTCACTATTTTCTCGACTGGTTCCCATGTTGCAGAGTGGCAGAAAATTGAGAAAATGATAATAATTGTATTTTTTAATGCACTGAGTCTGGGGAGAGACTGACACTGACAGTGCTCTTTGGCCAAAATGTGGAGATGCCAATAAAAATAAAGTTGATGGTACATGGCGCAACGCTGAGAATTATTCGTTTGGGTTTTATTGTCATTGTCATATCCATCAACATTATAATTATTATTATTGTTTGTTGTTGTTATTATTATTATTATTATTATTATTATTATTATTATTATTATTTGTATAATTATTATTATTATTATTATTATTATTATTATTAGTATTATTAGTATTATCATTACTATTATCATTATCATTTCTTCTTCAATTTTAGATTCGACAGGGATTCTTCGTGGTGCAAATTATTTTTCTAGTCAGTGACAGTAATCTGCCCCTAAAACTAAAACAATCATAATTTGATTTCAGGGAATGAATTACGTAAATGTATGCACAGACATTCCACAGAGCTTAATCGGAGCTCATCGGGAATCAATAAATTGTTTGTCATTATCTGAAGTTATGATCGATTAAAAGTAATTGGTAAAAAATTATTGGGAGAGATTATCAGTATTCACTACATTTTGTGTTGAAAATAAATGAAGAGGGGGCGGGCACTGATGGTCTAGTAGACAGAATGATAGTGGGATAATGTAACAGTTCCAGTGAAAGACTAAGAACAGAAAATAGAAGAAAAAATTTGTGGAGCGGGGGAATCGAACCCATGCCTGCCACGGCAACTCCGCCTCGCCGTAAACAGAAAACATGCCCACTACCTCTGGACTTGTTGAATTATGGTAAATGACTAGCGATTATATTTGTTTAATATGTTAGCCGATTAAATCAGTAGTGAAAAGACGGAAGAGATAGTAGGTGTGGAAATGGAAAGGTGTGTTTTTGATCATCAGTGCTAATGTGATAATAACATGAAATGACTCCCAGTATATTTGTTGTTGGACAAAGTATTACAGTTGATTATAATACGTGGCATTTATATTATCGTCTTCCTCTGTCATTTACTTGACGGTATGCAATCTATCTCTATTTAAAAGCATAGTGGGTGAGATTAAGTAAATATACATAGCTCTCTCACAAGGTATGAATGTTTATACCTAACACTGAAAGGTACAATTGGTATTTATAGAGAAAGAAATTTATATATATAAATGTATGTTTGTTTGTATGTGGTCGTATGAGGTTGATATATGGCCAGCCCGTACAGTGCTTATTGCGGTATAAAGGGGACTTGTTAAACAAACATACATTACATATACGTATATATAATAATAACAGCATCACAATGACATGAAATTATAAAAGCACATTGATAATGGGGACACAAAATGTAATGAGTATAGTTAGATAATGTTTGCTCAAAAATATAGTGGCATGAAAATGTTGAATCGGGGAATTCAAAAGTCAACAATATAAAAGTAATCGTTTCATAAAATAATGACATGATATACATAATATATTAAATATTTTAAAAAAAAGATTGGTGGTTTTTATTTTAGTTTTGAACAAGTTAAGGGAGGTAGCATCTTTCAATGCATTAGAGAAATTATTCCAGATTTCAGGAGCATGGAGCGTAAAACTTTTCAACTTAATTCTTGGTTTTTGTTAAGCACATTTTACGACTGGACCTACGGTCACGTTCGGGTATATATATTCCTGAAGCAAATCTTTCAAATATATCATTCTCAATGAAATTGGTAGTATATATATTATATGGATGTCACCGGATACAACCAATATTTATTGCATATTCATGTGCACCTTTTTCATCGTTCTTAATGAAATTGGTAGTATCTGGTCGAATGTTATTGATGAATAATATTATTTGATTTTCATCACTTTTTTTTTCTTTTCTTCTTGATTTTCATCACATTCATAATGTCTATATTCTCCAAATCATATTTACAAATATCCTACATTGTATCAGAAATAAGATTTGTTATTTGTTTTATAACTTTTTTCCATGTCATATTTTATTCACTGTGCCAATAACTTTTGTTTATAATACTTTTGAAATTCCATTTTCCGTTATATCCGTGTATCGTTATATAATTCCATTTTCCGTTATATCCGTGTATCGTTATATAATTCCATTTTCCGTTATATCCGTGTATCGTTATATAATTCCATTTTCCGTTATATCCGTGTATCGTTATATGATTAATTTGAGTCCAGTCAGGTGCAATACTGAATAAATTTGTTTGTCATGTCATGATCTGTATCTGTATTGTGCAGGTCTCTCCCCTAGCACACTCCATAATAGTCATAATGGTGTGTTGAGACCATGGAGATTATAATAATATAAGTAAATGCTAGAGTAAGTTGTCGTGATGTCACCCATACAAAAAACTGGTTGCTCTGAGTGTCAGATTGAATCAGTCAATGGATATAATGGATGTTAGGGGGGATGCCGATGACATTAAAATTGTCATTGTTACAATGAGACAGAATGATAGTGGGATAATGTAACATGACAGTGCCAGTGAGAGATAAGAACAGAAAATAGATAAAAGATTCTCGTCGACCGGGGGAATCGAACCCATGCCTGCCTCTGCAACCCCAACTCGCCGTGAACAGAAAACAAGCCCACTACCTCTGGCATGGGTTTGATTCCCCCTGTCAGCAAGGATCTTTTATTTATTTTCTGTTCTTGTCTCTCACTGGCACTGTTACATTATCCCACCATTATCATTCTGTCTACTAGACCATCGGTGCCCGCTCCCTCGTCATTTATTTTCAGTTATAATGATGATTCTAGACGGACAACGATCTTTTTGGTTGATGCATGGCATTAGATTGATGGGAATTTTTTTGGGTTTTTTCTAAGCCTCAAACCTGTGCCGCCTGTGTTACGTCTGTTACTATAAATACTATAAAAGACGATTTAAATTTCATCCTTACCATCATTTTTTTCTATCTCTTCCGCTCTTTATCTCTCAACTTTCAATCAACTTCACTTTCTTGATCATATATTATATCTTCTGAGTTTCTGAATTAAGCTAACCTTGTCCTCTCCAGGATCCCAGGGAGGCCTTTGCCCCATGACCTTCGCCCTATGCGATCCTGTTAAACTTATTGTTACGTTGCCTTCTCAAATTCCAAAAAAGATTGATGGGAATGAGTTATTAATTAGGTTGCTGGCAACAAGGTGAATACAATGGGCTCATTTTATATACATTGTTGATGCACATGAATAAGGTCATTTTTAACTCTTTGGCTACCCGGGGAAAAAAATCACAAATCCTTTCCTTCAATATGCCCCAGGCCCCAATTCCAGTCCCCTTGTCCAGACAGACATGCATCGCAATAACGGGTATTGCAGACACAAATATACGTATACCATCAACATTTTAGGTATGTATTTGTTCAGGAATGAATGAAGAATATGAATAAATGAAATTGAATGAGATTAGTTTGTTGATTGGTGCAGAAATGTAAATTTAATAGCGACGGCTGCCAGAGGCCACAGGTATTTTCGGGAAAAAACGGACCTTTCCGCTGTCACTACTGCAGCGGTCGTGGGTAGTCAAGGAGTTAAAAGCGTGTTAATGATAGGAACATTCAGTCCAAGACTTCCCGTTAAATTAGTTTTGTCCCTCTAGAATCAGCAAGAAAGCAATGACAACATTTTTAATCTTCTTATTCCTAATACAAATGAATGAACAGAATATTATGTAATAATTTATCATAGGTAGATAACTACAAAAAACACAAAGAGGAGCTGGTGGCGCTGTGAATAAGTCTTGGGTTCGAGAGGTCGCAGGTTCAAATCCCGGTGGAAGCACTGGATTTTTTCTCAAGACCTTGATCCCACTTTGCGGCACCGCACTGCGGCTGACGCCTGGGTTATTCTAATCTACCCTCGGAATAGACCCTAAAGACAAATTTCCCCCTGGTATGAATAAAGGGAATATATATATTTATGTATTTATTTAAAGGAGCTTGTCAAACAAATCAAGGGTAAGATTTTTCATGTCATGTCTTAAGGTGTGAAGGGTATCAATCAGGTAACAAATCGTTTATCATGTTGACATTCCAACTGTGTGATCTCCTGTGTAACACTCTTAAGATCTTGCCTCATTTATTGCATTTGATGATGATATAATTGTATTTTTTTAAATATTATGCTAGCCAGATGATGAAGTGTGAATTGAGTCTGATTTAGAAAATTTGTAATTCATTAACCAAGAATCGGGGACAGCACTCTAGGTCTAACTACAGACAGATAGCATCTGTGAAATGATCAGAAAAAGTATTTGCCAGCCGTCACCGCCCCCTCTTCCATCTCATAGCATATTTGAATATCCGTTCATATTTTGGTCTCAATAACACGTAATCATAAAACAAATCATCACCTTTATTTCCATTTTTTTTCTTGTAGTAATTAAGCCCTTTCAGTTTGAGTAGTTGTTTTATTTTTAACATTTAATGTCGTCATTTTTTAGCCCCAACTGCAATATTAAAACTGTTATTGAATGACTTTGGGTTTCTTTCATTCCTTTACTTATATGTATATATGTTTATTATATTTCCTTCCTCTTCTCTTGTTGCCAGTCTTTACTTTTATGTTAAACTGTTTTGTTTGGGAAGATTTTGTTTTGATTACAATACATTTATAGTGATGAACAAACAAAGAGTCTTGGGGAGTTAATAACTGTCTTCTATTTATTCAGATCAAATGCAGAAAAACAAAGTCTACAAAAACCACATAAAATCTTAGAAAGATTCCATTCGATAAAATTATGAAGAGTAATCATATTATCAATGATCAATTGTACCTTATCCATCCCTGAATCCAGCTGGCACTCTTACTTGACACTTTTACTCAGAAAAAAAGATTGTCAAAAGCCGGGATCGAACCCATGCCTTTTTTTATTATAAAATTGTCATTCTCCGTCACAACTATTATACCTGTCTTGAATTATCTGGTCATTGGCGCCATAAACAGATTTCATCTTGCTTTTCCTTTTACTTTTAGTCTAGGTAAAATTATAGAGAAGAGCAAGAACAAGAACAAGAAAAAGAAGAAGAGGAGAAGGAGGAGAAGAAGGAGAAGAAGAACAAGAAGAAGAAGAAGACGACGGAGGAGGAGGAGGAGAAGAACAAGAACAAGAATAAAATAATATTAGGCAATACTGTGATTTAATAGTATACAATAATAAGACATGTTTTACTTTAAAAGAAAAGTCTTTAGCTTCATCTTTGAAAATGCCAAGGGAATCACATTCTCTCTCAACTGTTTTTTACCATCAATGATAATTAATGGCAACATTAATTTAAATTGCAATGCAAGTAAGGGAAGGACTACATAGGAGGGTGCTTTACTGTACAGTACACATGAACCTGGCTCGGGTTGCGCCTAAGGCAGAATTTAAGAATGCAATGGGCCCACAGATGGACTGGAATATTTTTTTTAAACAATAAGTTGTATTTACCTCAAAGTTAAAAGTGGCGTCGGTAGCAAAGTGGTTAGGCAGAGCTACCGATATTGAATCCTTGGAAAAGACTATCTACTCATTTTTCCTCACTTGACTCCGGTATGAACGAGTACCCAGCTGCAGGCAGAGAAATATATTGTCAGCATGTTAGTATGATTCGCCTAAGTGGCCGATCCACTGTATGCTCCACATGACCTTGACAAGGATATCGAATGACAAGTCTGTTGGCAATAAATGATGTTCAAACATCGGTGTGAGCACAGGTGGGGTTTAGCATGTTAGTTAATGTCTAGTGTTTGCACGGTTCTCGTCTTCGTATTTACTAAATTATCATATAATAATAGTATCACCCATAACACTGAAAATTTAAACAATTTAATGATTAGTTTATATAATATATATAATTATAATAATATAATAATATTATACATATTCATAGACTTGCACTTAACCTGGATACATTTGTATCTGGGTCTGCACATCGATGCCCTTTGCCTTGTACACTGTCCTCGGCCAGACGCAGAGTTGGTCCCTACACTGTTCGATTACAGTCTTATAGGGAACAGATAACAAACAAACAAATATATTCATATTCCCCGACAAGTGCAAGCTCACAGACTCTTACTACTCTTTCTAAAGGAACCAGAAGCTGTGAAACTTATTCATCTTTCAAAACATCCTTAAAAACTGAATATTTTAGATCTGTATATGATGAAAGTCTTAATTAATTCGTCAATAGGAAGTTTATCTGTTAGCACCTGTTACTGATTTAATGTTCTCTGTGTTATGAGTAATGTTTTGAGCATCTTTGATGGATTTTTGCGCTATATAAATGACGCATTATTATTATTATTATTATTATTATTACTCATTTGAGAACATACAAAAATTGATTTCACAGGCACACACTTAACGTCACATTCAAAATAATTCTTATAATTCCTGACTATAAAAGAAGCCTCGGCATTTTTTACTCCTCAACTAGAAACAGATATTATGTTAGATATCAATATTACAAAATCATTAAGCGAATGAATGACTTAACTACGCGAAACTCTTCAAGCACAAAAACCATTGACAGCCAGTTGGCAACAATACATAAACAATATGGCGGCCATTGTTCTATCACATGAATAAACGAGATATTGAGGTAGGATTTGCCCTTTTCAAAGAAAATGATAGATACAAAAGAGCAAGATAAATCAATAAATAGGGAGTGGTACATATAGTAAACAGAATGTTGTGATTTAAGATTGCTTTGATGTAGCCTAGGCCTGTTGTTGTTGAGAATGAAGAAGCTGCTTGCACTTGCAACGGCAACAGTTTAATAATAATAAGTTTAAGTTGTAACGCTTTACTTTACTAGTGTTTATCAGCCCTGTATTTGTTATCGTGTGTGAGTGATTACTTGAGTTATTACTCACCACTGACTCCAAACACCTCTTGACTTGACCATGCTTCATTTACTTTTCCATTTGCACTTCAACTTACTTCAACCAACATACATTGAGTAAAAATTTGATCATTGAAGCTAATTTACATACTCTGGTTTTTACTCAAGTCTACACAGCTTCACCATTATTACTATTGTATTTGCTAAGATATATATTGTATTAATCTTCTGTAAGGCTTGGTAAACCAGCTAATCTGCTTTGTATTCTTGGGTCAGAGTCAGAGTATATAAATAAACCCCTGACCCCCGACAACCACAAGTACCAGACAGGACCATTACTATTACTATCACTATCATGCTGCCATGATTATAGAAATACCATAAGAACAATAGTAGGATAATGCTACAGTGCCAGTGACAGACAGTAAACTAAAATCAAAGTGTCTATTGGTCAGGCCTGACCAATAGCCGCTCCACTGTGGCATGTTTATTTTGGTCAGGTGAGTAATCGAATACGCAATCTTTCGTTGAATAATAAGTCTTTCTGAATTACTTTACGTGGGTGGTAGTAGTACTGCCAGGATTTGAACCCAGGATCTAATAATCTTGAGCCTAGCAGCCTATTCACTCGACCACAAATGTCATTATTACAACAAATTTTCCTCTCTCTTCCCTTTTTTTTTTTAGGTTTAGAGTCATGCCACCAAAGGGAAAAAAGGGGAAGGGTAAGGGAAAGGGAGGGAAAGGGAAGGGGAGCGCTAAAGGAAAGAAGAAAGGAACAAGTGGGGGTGAAAATGGAGAGACCAAAAAGCTGTTCAAGGCTTATGAAAGGAACTGCGCTCAAACAAATTCTCAGATGTGTCCAGGTATAAGGAAACTCTTAAAAGCTGCGGCAGAAGAGGACAAAGTAATAACCAAGGTATGGAAACAATTTTTTTTTCATGATTTTATTTGTATGTTCTTCATGTACAACAACTAGCTTTTAAATTACACAATGGATCTCTGCTATGTATGAAACTATAGAG
>JARDUL010015232.1:0-13147 GCA_030265205.1 Dirona pellucida | reverse complement strand
TCTCTCTCTCTCTCTCTCTCTCTCTCTCTCTCTCTCTCTCTCTCTCTCTCTCTCTCTCCCTCTCTCTCTCCATCCATTTATTCAACCTCTCATAACTCGGCACATTTGCCTTTCCTACCTGTCAATTGCTGTCATCTTGCCATAAACAACATTCACCCAAGTTCTCAAGGCCATTTTGGCATAGTCTTCTTGAGTAAAGCAGCGACTGCAATGAAGAAGAGACAAAATATAAAACATGTTGTCATGACTGTTCATTAAAAAGAAACAAGCAACTTTATTCAGCCCAATAACCCACTAGCAAGTGTCAGTGTCAAGACCTTTTCGTAAGGATAAGGGGAACTGGATTACTTCTTGCCATTTACAATACACTGCAATGAGGGTCATAAAGAAAGGTTTATAGTCCGTATCCCTATACAAATACAGACTTTACATCAGAAGTAAGTGGCCAAAATAAATGTAAAGACTGCAATGAATAATGGCCCAGTTTCAAATGTCAAACAAATCACAAGTATAAGGAAGGTTTTGGATTTCCCTTGGCAGCAATGTTTAAAAGAGACCAATCATCCTGTAACATGTAAATTGTAAACCTTTGCTTATCAAATTGACATATTTATAATTTTTTTTGTACTGACCTTTTTGACAAGACTTCCTCTCTTAAAGCATCAGGAGGCAGATCACCTGGGAGTCCATGAGGGGAGATGAGGGTGATGTTGTTGAACCTCAGATGAGGGCTGAAAAATATATAATTATGAACTATCAATCTAAAATGTCTGGTTTTAAGATGAAGTCATATATTAGACTAATTGCAAGGCAAAAAAGGATGAATGCCTGCTCTGTTGATTTGTTCCATCCCCAAAATCTTAAAGAAAAAATATGTAATCTGCATCTACTTAGTCCACTTAAAATCAAGTAATATCATAATGCAACAAATTTAAACAGAATTTCGTATTCAGAAATATTTGCATTTTTTACAGCATATTTATTTATTCAGGATTGTAAATAAAGAATGTAAGAGATGATTTGAGGAACAAGTGCGTATCATGAAAATGAAAAGAGTGAAAGCATACCAATATACTAGGGTTTCCAAATAGGACATTCCAATGTCTGAAGCCCCCACTACAACAATCCGAGCATTGATGGTTACCTGACAATAATTGAAAGATAAATATATTTTTTAAATTCATGGTTTGTGATGAAACTGACAAGCAGGATGAATAGCCATGCATAATATATAATAATGGAGGAAACGAAGGATATATTTCACAAAAAGACCAAAATAATTCAATCATCAGCCGCAGTGCGGCGCTGCAATGTAGACCAGAGCAGTTCAATTTCTTGCCCAAGGAAAAAACACCATAGTAGAAACCCCATCAGTGGCATGATAAGCACAATGTCTACAACCATCTGATGGCCACCACCGACAAAGTTGGACCAATTTGGTGAGATATTGAATCCAATTTATTGTGAATAATGGAGTAAAGCCTGAAAAGTTGTGAAGACAATTGCACCAGTTTACAATATCTATTCTTTGTATCATAATCTAGATAAATTAATTTAGGCGTCTTAAGAGTTCATTTCTAAAGTGTTTATCGGCCTCATTTAGTAAATGCTGAATAGTGCTAACAAATGTGGGCTGATCATCTATTTGCCTTAAATGTTTGATCCATGGTGTTTCCTGCTGTGTGGTCAGCTATACATAGTGGTTGGGGTGTGTACACACGATATTGCATGTGTCTTATGTGGGGTTATATGAGAGATTACTAAACAAAGGAACAAATCAATAAGCAAATTCTATCTCATTCACAGAGGGTTCCTATCATAATTTGAAGTCAAGTTTGCAAAAGTAGAAAGCAGAAAGTATTTATGGGTCAAACAAGGGGGCATTTGCATTAAACCTGGTATTGGCAAGAAATATAAATGTACCTTTGGTTCCAGAACCAATTTGCGATTGATGTGATTCAAAGTATAAGGGGAAAACTGCTTCGTGACACGATCTGATGGTCCATTGATTCCAAGACCTTCCTTAGGATAGACAACCTGGCGACGAGCTCTAACAGGAACCATAGTGTTCAGGCCACTAATTAGAGAGTGGTTATTAAGTTTCTGTGAAAACAAACATTGTAGGCATTTCTTTAAACCACAAAGGAAATCTTTTATGACTGAGACAAACGCAATGCTTTAACACTTTGGACAAAATTAAATTCTTATACCATTGAGAAAGACTTAAAGATAAATTTAAATGAAATGATCACAATAAAAAAACTAATCAAACAGTCATTAATTCACTATGGAACTTCGTCAGTATTGTTTTCAGGTCATGAAGTGATTGAGGTAGTAACTCTTGAAACACTGACTGTCCTAAAGTGTATAAGTATACGCATATGAAATATAATCTTCATTCAACTGTTATCTTCTCATACAAAGGCCAAACAAATTTCTTTTACACTTCCATTAAACCCCCAAGTGCTGAAAATGGCAGTTGACCAGCCAGCAATTCCCCATAACACCTTGCAGTACAAGTAGAAGATAAGGTTATTGAAGACAAAAAGTGACTGTGACTTACCTGATTACACCTATCTACACCATAAACTATACAAGGGAATATTTGTTTAACTCAAGTTTGAAAATAGTTCACCATTAACAGGCTAAAACTTTTATGTCCAAGTGTAATAACAATTGAAATAAGGGTGATAGGGGTGTTTACCTCTTTGCTTGTATAGGGAGGGTACAAAGGGTAGTACAGACATGTCCTATGAGACAACCTCAGAATTTCCTGTCAATGTAATATTGATCATTCAATGAAACAAAACAAAATTCTTCAAAGTAAACCTATAAAATACCATGCAGATATTGAAACTATCATATGATTCTGTCATTATTCTACCCCACCCCCTAAAAAAAACCAACCCTGAAAGAAACAACAAAATAAAAATAAATAAAAAACAAACCCAAATCCCCTGGCAAACAAAAAATCAAACAAGGTTAAAAAACCCAAACATCTACAAGTATGTGTCAACATTCCCAAAATTTCTTTTAAGGTTAAGGGGATGATGAATGCCACTTAAATGGAAAAAAATGTTTCTTGATAAGCAACACTGCACAGTTGGCCGTTGATGACTGATTAAGCTGATCACATGTTAGTCTTAAATTTCCAACCAACAATATTTTTTCTCTCTTAGCTCAGAGCTGACTCCGACACTGCTTTCAGGAATAAAGGGATCTGACTAAGAAATATACAAGTGTGATATTAAAAAAATGAAAGTTACCTTGAAGAAATGTTTGGTAAGGTGTGAGAAGACTGCATTGAGGACAAAGTGATGCAGGTGTCCATGATCATCTCGACGGTGATGATTATAGTAAATGAAATCCTCTACGTTGTAATGAGACCGGATGTATTCAATTTCCTGGAAACGAAATTATTATTCATTTCATCCAAAGACCAAAGGATCGCAAAGTTTGAGTTTATGGACATTGAAGTCATACAAAGAAAACCACTCATTAATTTGACACGTTATTTTTTTCAAAAGCAAATAATTAATCTTCCAAAATGTACAATATGAAAATATTCTTAATCATCAATAAATTTACATTATTAAGTTCAGAAATAAATATTTAAGAAACAAAAAATTATGAAAGAAACTTGCTTACCTTTTCTCCACGAACGATCGAAATCCCAACAATTTGATTTTGACATTCAGCAACAAAGGCTTGAATTTCTGTCCCATTCTGTGTTTGAAAAAAAATGAAGTCAATGTTGGACATTTATATCACAATCAAGAAAACTTTTTCCTTTATCCTGTATATATCATGTAATATAATTCTATTCCACAAACTGCCTGAGAATGAGAATGATAATTATCAGCACATTGTCTTAAAAGATACAGGTTTCAAGTGACCAGGTTGTTCTACAAGATACATTATCAATATGCATTTACAGTTAGATGTGGTTGATTACAATTTCAATTCTATCACAATACAAACAAAATAAAGTTTTAATAAAATGATTGGTTGATCACAACACACAATTGGTGAGACGAAGATTAAGCCTTTGCATTTTATTTGTTAAGACTAAATGATGGTGAGATTATGCATAATATAATATTCTGTCAGTGTTTTCAAAATAGTCACTCAATAAAACTTCATCATTCAATATAGTACCTTGTCTCTGCGAGCTTTATTGAACTGCTTCAAATCTGCAATAATGTTTTCTTTCATTTCAATCGTGTCCACTAACTTTTCCACAGCTGACAAGTCACTTGTACAGGCCTTACGAACATTGAAATCTCTGGAAAAGAACAATAATCAATTAAAAAATTTGTAACTTACAAAATAATATGTTGGGATCCAATTTAGTAAAGATTTAATGACGGTTAACCCTGTCTGATTCTTGATCCCTTAGAGACGCCATTAGCAAAATTTTGTGACTGCACTGCATATCAATCAGGATAAAATAAAATGTTTTGATGTGTTATTCATACCCGTATATTTCACAAAGTATAGAGACCAGCTTCATTACCAACATAAAACAATACACAAGGCATGAAGCACCATCATTCAAATTCAAAACCCCAATAAAAGGTCCAAATGTACACCATGCTGAATACAGAATTGTAAAATCTGTGGTTATGGAATTTAAGACTAGCTGGTGGTCAGTTGATTGTTTCTAAACATAAACATGACATTTCTGATTTCTCGTTATCTTTATAAATTATGTAATCACTGGGCTTCTTAAATGCATTCAATAAAGACAGTTTAATTTATGTTAACAGATTAATATGATATCATTCAAATATCATTGGCATCTTACTTGAGCAGTCCAGATCTGTGGAACACATAGAGTTCATGGGGCAAAATGCTTGGGCATTTTGGAGTTGTTCTCTGAAAAAGAGAGTGGCATAATATGAATAATAATAAATACAACACATCATTCAAATAAGAAGCAAAAATCATGAAAAAAATGGTAATGGAAATTAGTAGTTCAAAATGTAGGTTCTGTCCCTGCTCTCATTGTTATAAATATCCCTTTTGAGTATGCTTTACTCAGAGCGAAAAACGAAGGGGCAATAGAAAACTAGTGTGTGGTTGGACTGAGGTAAGTATTTGATTGCATGTTGTTCATTTCACCTTTCAGGGGTTCAGACACAATACGTTGATTAGTTGCTTGTCCTAAAATCTAAATATGTGCAAATATTTCATCTATAGCATGTATCCCAGTACAGGCTCCCACCACTCTGATGTGCATGTGTGAGGGTGTCTAAATGGAAATTTGGATCTTTCTGGTGCAGGCCTAGTTTTTAAATGCTGAGCATTAGGGTGAGCTCATCACTGCAAGGCGGTATCAACGAAAAGTGAAAAATAAAGCAAATAAGCTAAAGAACTTACCACAAAGTTTTGAATGAGAGGAAATTCTGGAACCATGTGGGGAACAGTGATGATACAGAATTCTCTATCAGGAAACTTTGAAAATGCTTTTGCAAGGAAATCACATGACCTGATAACGTAGAATGAAAAGTAGTTCAAGTGTAATCATTCTTATAGAATTTTAAGGATATGAGCTAAAAACAAACATATCTTATCATTAAGGGATTTTTCTTTTATTTAACCAAGAGAACCTCACTAAATAGAGAGTTGCAAGAGTCAAATGAGCAGATATTACGTAAGCATGATGCATTATCGTCACAGCATCACAAAGTTATCATGCATATAGCATTTGTAAAATATATGAAACAGGCAATCTGGTAAAACTAATTAGATCACTTATTCTGTTCTCATGAGAGAAAGACACCCACATTTTTTGTCAATTGATTATGAGTTGTGAATTTTGTTTTGTAAAACTTTTTGCCTAATGGTTTCTTTTTTTTCTTTCTTTCTATCAGATATATTCTCATTCAAGCAACTATCATAAAAACTGACCTCATTTCATATTGTTCAGCAATACAGAACAGCTGAATACTGAATGCATTTGGTGCTCCATAGTAGGTGGGGACAAATCGTTTCTCAGGCTGTGGCACCAGGTCCTTGGGGGTTATGGAATGTGGGAGAGGAGTCTGAAATCAAACAAAAGTCATTCATTCAGATATAATGGGTACATCAAGTCTAAGTATTAAAGCAATTTTGAACATTTCAGAGAAATTATTGTAAACTTTAACTGAGAAATCTCATACGAACAAGATTTCTTTTACAAGGTTATTATCATCATTATTTCTATTCTATACTTTTTTTTTACTGATAGCATCAAGCTATCATTAATAGTACATTTTTAGACTACAAATATGAAGGGTTTTACATAACAGATAACTATTTAGAATCCTCACCTCCTTTTCAAGAGCCTCTGCAGCTTCCTTGACACCCTGGGAAAAGTCTGATGGCTCTGAAACCATCTGAGCAGGGGATCCAGATTCACTTAGTCTTTGTTTTACACTCATTGTTGGGCTTTGAGCTGAAAACAAGTTTGTTCTATGTAATTCATCAATTTGAAAATAAATAACCTATTAGATTCTATTGTGCAATGCAAAGCTGAATGATGATATCAATGGTGGATTTTCAAAGTTAAAATTTCCATTCACAAGGTTATCAAATTGATGCAGAGCCTAATTAATATTTTTATAAGACTTTGCATTTAAAACCCCCCCACAAATTCCATGGTTTTAACAATATTCTTTCTCAGTCAGGACAAATGCTTATGAAACAACCCTTGTAAATGCAATTATAATGATAGTAGAAATTTCCACTGTAGCAAAAAGAAAGTAAGAGGTAATATCTAAACTAATTATTCTTAAAAACAAGTAGCAGTTGAGTC
Source organism: Dirona pellucida (assembly GCA_030265205.1). Classification (NCBI taxonomy): domain Eukaryota; kingdom Metazoa; phylum Mollusca; class Gastropoda; order Nudibranchia; family Dironidae; genus Dirona; species Dirona pellucida. Next base: position 6,348 of record JARDUL010015232.1, on the reverse strand, counting down.
TCAGCTGTTGAGTTATCATATTGGAATAAATAACAATATATCTGGCATTTAGATTGTTAGATATTTCTCTACATTTAAATGAATGCCAAAAAAAGAAACAAATGTAACACAGTATTTAACAAAGCACCAAAAAAGAAGTTATCTCATCACAAAAGTTAATCTCTGATCATTTCAACACACATTTTATATAATCATAACAACTCATAATTAACTACCATTGCTATAAAAAATAGGACTTTTACACTTAATATTCCGAATTATTGATATAATTAATAATTATTTTTTACATGATACAAAAACTGTCCAATTATCTTTTCATGTTTCCATTTTCCAAAATTGCTGTTGAATCTGTCAATATGGATCTTTGTTTCAAGGCAAAACTTAAAATAATATGTGTCAAAATAACACTGGCGATTTACAATAAATTAACATTTATTGGTGAAGTGTTTTATGCGCAGATGCAAAATAGAAAATCACTCAATTATAATCTGAGAATTACTTAACCAATTCAAAGTAATCAATGTAATCAATATTTCAAACCAAGGTAAAGGTTAAGAAATAAGAGTTAAAAAACCATAGCAAACCAATAAACATCAATATATCCTTTTATTAGATTTCAACAAATTAACCCATTATAATGTCACATGAAAATAACTGACCCCTTGAACTTTGCTTGCTGCCCTTAGGACTGCTTTCTGGTAGAGTTTCCTCCACATTTGTCTTCTCCTTGCCAACCTCTTCTTCCTCTCTTGACATTTTTGATGTTTGTGATGCTTTTTCTTCATCAACCTCATCTTGAAATGAAAATAGTGAAATTTCAGCTCTAAAGCAGTTGAGCAGCAATGAATTTGTTGAATACAATTAGAGTCTTTATATAAAGTAGCTTAGATAGTCATAAAGTATTTTAATGAAAAAAACCCATGCAATCCCATTAATCTTAACCATAAAAATAGATGCGGCAGGTAAAACATGCACAGGTTAAACAAAATAATCTCAAAGGGAATGTTTAAACTCATGATTTTATGTTGTTCACCATAAAGAAATCTATAGTTATATCCAAACATTCGATCACAAAAACCCAAATGTGTTTAATTCTTTAACAACTATTGCAAGATCCTTTCAATGTTGTTCCCTTTTCATGTGTTAGCATTAAGACTTTTCCCACCCACTTTTTTGTTGTTGGCCGATGAGAGGGCAGAAACAATAATCAAGTATGAATCCCAGTTGCAAAAGATTGTTTACCAGAATTTTATCTTGATAAAAAAATCACAAGATTTTTGACTTTTCAGTTTACCTAAACCAGCAGCAGCGGCGCCAACAGAGGAAGGAGTGGCAGGAGGAGTTGGAGGGGGCTTGACAATGTCGTCTGGGTGAGGCTTTTTCAAACCATTGAATGGAATGAGCTCAAAACATTCATTCAAGATGTCTAGGCTTACATCTGAACTGATGCTCATAAAGCCATATGATGTTTTCTCCACCTAAAATTGATGGCAAAAAAATAAAGAATGAAAAAAAAGAAAATTAGTAGAAGAATATATTTAATAATTAAAAAAACAACAAAACAAGTCCTATCAATGATATTGATTTAAAGATAATGAAAGAGCTGGATGTACTGCCATCACTAACAGAGAAGGACGATGATGGAGCTGCTTATGATAATCATACATTGGTGATAATGATGAGAATGCTGACAAGGATTGACATAGAGGCTGCAAATACTGATGTATATAAAAATAATTGAATCAATATTGATCTTCCATGAAATGTACCATCATAATAATAATATGCTAAAACAAACAAAATAAAAGCACTTTTTAATTTGTTATATGGGAGATCCAATTTAATCTTGTCTCATTACGCTGGCTGTTGTAATCTTTAACTACAAAACAAAATTGCAATAATAATTCTATGGAATATTAACTTGCCTCAGCAACAAGACATTGCATGTCAGAGTCTTGGGCTTCAATTAACTCTGCCAGAAAGTAATCCCCATATGTACTGTGGAGCATGTCACTCTGACGGTTGAAGATTGGCGTCAGGTCATCATGATCTTCGACACTGTTGAATGTGGACAAGAAGAGAACAAATATGGAAAATCTAGCATGATGGGTAGGCATAATATTACTCAGTTACCAATTTAAAACAACAAAACTTTTAAAATACACTTTTGATAATCATATAATAGTCTGGAAATATACATAATCATTAACAATTTTATTTAAATCAAAAATATAAAATGAAAACTAACAACTGAAACTAACAATGTCAAGCAGCAAAAATGCAAAAGTAAAAAAAAACAATCCCCCCCCCCAAAAAAAAACAAAAAAAAACAAAAACAAACAAACCCCAAACAAACAAAAAACCCAAACAAAACAACTAACCAAACCAAACAAACAAACCCTAAATTTTATTATAATATGGGAAAAGTGGAAACATATATTGATAAACAAGAGTCTAAAATCAAATTTACGGACAAAAAGTATGAAAATCAATATTCTCACGACTTGCATACATACATTTACAAAATTGACCCTACATTTTAAAGGACCTAGTTTAAAAAATTTATACTTTAAGACATTTTTAGTAAAATCAAAGAATAAAACTCACTAAGCTCGTCGGATGTGAAGCACTGGAACATGCTCATGGCGCTTGCAGACAAACATGACACAGCTCTCAGAGGTCCCAGGATTGTTTTCGTGTTTATCCATTGGAGAGAAAGCATGTGCTAATGATGGATCTAAATAGACAGAGATGGTAAGTTATGATTTTAAAAAACAACCTGATTATAAATTGTCCTTAGAAAAAAAAGGGAAATAAACTTTAACTCAAGTCGATACCATTCAATACTTTTGACCTGTAATATGTGCCAGTGTTGAAGCAGTACACAGAAAAAAAACTTTGTTGCTACCAACCTCACTACATGATAATAGTCTGAAATTTGTATACTTATACTTTCCCTTATGCAACCATTGCCAAACAATACCATTTTTTTTTGGAATAAGTCCCTTTAGAGTCTTGATGCCCATAGAGCAGTGCTTACGTCAGTTTCTGTAGAGTGAAGTGGACAGTGTGGCAATATGTCACCTTCTGGATAGGACGCTGGCCTATCTATTGCAGATAAATTCCCCAGTTGTAAGCTGGTACCCATTTCTATACCTGAGGTCAAGTGAGGCAATTGGCGTAATTTTTTTTGCCCAAGAAAAAACAACTCATTGACTGGGGCAGGATTTGAACCAATGATCTTCGTCATGGGAGTTCGCTGCCTCAGTTACTCCGCCGTCACATCTTCATACCAAATAATAAGAATGAGATCAACTAAATGAGGAATTTAGGGAAAGCTATTTTCACATAATGCTAAAGCAAACTACCTCAACTATCTGGTTAAAAAAATCACAAAACAAAATCTTAGTCAAAAGGTCCATCTCCTTAACTTGCAATTCAATACCTCAAGTTCCTGATCATGACAAATATCTGTCTATCAGATGCATTTCAACTAAAGTAAATATTATCCTTAAAGAAATTAAACATAGCGATTCTGAATTTTGATTGAACATATACTAAATTCAAGAATTTTGAAGTATAGAAGGGCACAAACCTGGAAAGGTGCCGACAGGTACAGTCAAGAATAGGAAATGAAGATCAGGGACAGCATTAAATGCAGTCCGAATGATTTCCTGTGCACATCCCATTGCATACTCTTTCTTTGCCACAAAATAATGCAGGAACAAAGAGTTCAAAGATGATACCTGTTATGATGGATTCAAACACAGCATATATTATTGAAGTTGCTTTAAAGAAATAAATGATAAAGTCGATATCTCTGGTTTGGATGGTTTTGTATGTTTAAAATTTAAGTTTCGGAATGAAAATCAGTTTGCTTGTTTGCTCTGTTTACTTAATGATACTTCATTGCAGTGATTGCAACAAAAGGCATCAAGCTGTAAAACCATGCACACATCTTAACCATCATGCATTCATGAATATAGAGCTAGAATGAATATAAGTATCAATAATCAATGACAAATAAGAGATCTGCCCACAGTGTCCATAATCGTCCTGTATTGAGGCATTACTATGAATGTTCATTACTAATAACACAAGGCATCAAACAATTTTACATAGACTTGGTGTCTACCTATCTGCTGATGAATGAATGACTTTGCTAAAAGTATGAATGACAGTATCAATTTGCGCAAACAGACCCATTGAGTGACGATTTGATTCAATGTTATGGAAAATAAATTGTTGAGTGAAAGCAGAGATGGAAGAAAGCACCTTTGGTGTATAGGGAATGTTATATGATATGATACCTGTTCTCCACTGTACTTCTTCTTGAACCATGCCTCCCATTCTGCTGAATCAACATCAGGGAGATTTGGGTAATCCAAGAAGGCTGCATGCCCCATGATTTCATCATCTTTATTGCAGAGTGTGATTGCCAAAACTGCCTTCTCACTTGGAAAAAAGGAGACAGAAAAGATGTGTTGACTTCACCTAAACTACTATTTAATGATTTTTTAAGAAAAAGTTTTGATACCAAAATGATCTGAAAGAAATAAAGTGGTTCAACAACATAAATTCAGCATGAATTATGAAATTGTATAGCATCTGGAAATTTAGCTGTTCAGCCTTATCAATCCAATATATAACAAAAATGTTCATCACCCCCCCCCCCCCCCCCCTCAAATAATGAGGGTGCACCAATGGTTTCAGCTGAAGGGTATAGGGGCAAAATGCAATAGCTAAATTAATTAGACATCTTACCTTATGGAAACAAATATTTTCTAAATTTAAAAAAAATTGTCATCGCTTTATGGCTTATTTCATGCAGATTAAGATTACTTGGCGGAAAGTGTAAACTAAATTGCATCAAAGTGACGATAATTTGACATTAGCTACCTGAAAACGAAATAGATGGAAATTCAATGCAGTAGGTCCATACAACACTTTGTCATGATGATAAAGTAGCATTGATATTTTCATGATAATCAACTTACATGACATTGACAACATTAACTCTCCCAAATAGTTTTTCTGTCCAAGGCTCTACCAGCTTGATAATGTGAGGAGCATCCAGAGACTCAGTGCGGCGGGCAGTGATCACTTCGGCTTCACCTTCCTGACTTGTAGGAGTTGCCATCTCTGAATCGATGAGTTAAAAATTCCTAGGAAAAATAATTTTGTAGTTCATGTTAGTTCATCATGTTCTTTAATACTGTGCATTTTTCAAAAAATCATATCAATTGTGAATTAATATAAACCAAGAAATACTTTATTCTCCAGTATGAATAGTAGTTAAAGCAATAATCATTTAAGTTTAAGTGCTAAATAGGAGGAATGGGGTAAAATATGTAGTTTCTGATGGACCCTATATCAAAATATACAGCTAATTTAGTGAATTTCCCTGAATTCCAACATGATGCTTATTAGTCTTAGCAAGAACAATTAAAGGTGTTTAGACACAGTACAGTAGGCTGGCCATCTATTTGTCATAAATTCCTGCCCCATAAAGCTTCTGGTTCAAACTTCAGCTATACATGGTGGTCAAGTTGCTTGTGTGAACATTCAGATCTTTGTCTGGGTCTAGCTTTGTATAGGTGCCTTGTGCTTTATGTATATGTTTACTAAGAAAAATGAAATTGAAATAGTTTAGCAGTATGAGTATGACGATTATTATTAGTAAATTATTACACTATTATTACAGTAAAAAAAAAAAAGAACCTAACTTAGGTTACCTCTGCTAATCTAGACACAGATGCAGATTGTAAAAGGTAGAGAAAATTCCAATAGTTTATTAATATCTACAAAAGTCTTACTTCCTTTTTATGAGTTGTTTTTCAACACTTTTCAAAATGGATTCATAAAGCTATTCCTCACTGCGATTCAATTTCATCCCCCGATGTTACGCCGCCATATTTACCTTAGCAACAACCTCTTCCGGAAATTTGGGAACTAAGAAGAGGAACTCTTCACTCTCTACTGCAAGATTATTGTAACAAAATGGCAGCCCACATCGCTCAAGTGAAGCAAGAGCCACTGGACGATGCAACACCGGTTGATATTGAAACAAAGTAAGTATGACGATTGCTTTTTGTTGTTGTTGTTGACACTGATGGAAGCAGACTTTAAAAAAAATAATTGTTGCCATGCACTTTAAACGGAGAAACAGTTGAGAAGATGATGACATCCTCCTAGGCAACCATACTATACTATACTACTATACATAACCATCATTTCAATTTCATCAATATTAATATCATCATTCATCATATAATTTAATGAATTATTATTATTATTATTATTATTATACTCTGACTCTGACTGTATCAGTCTCTCTGTCTTCTCTCT
>JARDUL010015121.1:0-13156 GCA_030265205.1 Dirona pellucida | reverse complement strand
CCCCCCCCCCCCCCCCCCCAAGCATTTGAGAGACATTGGGCTGAGGGATTTATCTGTCTTATAATAAGCTGATATGAAAAGTTTGTTTTAACAACCAACTATGAAGTAACCAAATCTCACGACGCACATAACTTTCACTCCCATCTAAATAATCCATCCTTTCCTTGCAGCTAACAAACCTGAAGAGTTATGAGGAAAATATGAGCAAACTGGATTTGCAAGAACAAAGAAATACTCAGACCCAAGTCGTACCTACTGTAAGTACCTGAAACGCCATTTGATGAGATTTTGATTTTTGAATAAAATAAAGAGTAGGTATCTAAATGTGTAAAGTATTGTAGATCCCTTCGAAAAATAAGACTGTTAAAATGACTTGCTGAAGCTGTATTTAGCTGGGTAATCAGCTATAATGTTAATTAGCTTTGATTTTTTAACTTTTGTAGTCTGTTATCATTTTATTTGACAGTTATTATTTTATTTTATTGTTAGCATTATAGTTGATTGTTATCATTTGTTGATTGTTATCAGGTTTTGTTATTGTTAGCATTATATTCGATTGTTATCCTTTGATTTGATTGTTTCAGACTGACATGATCGAGGTGTGTCCCAGCCCCCTGGTCCTAGCCCAGCAGCTGACACACGTGGAATTGGAACGATTGAGTATGATTGGACGAGAAGAATTCGTGCAAGCTTTCTCCAAGGAGCGATTTCACTCAGAGGTAAGCTATTTTAATACTATAATATACTGTTAACTTATTAATGGCCGTTCTATGTAACAAGTTATTACGAAAATTACTGCAAAGAGCGTTTTCAGTGTGTGAACAGCGTTAAATGTCCTGGGTGAAAATTCTTGCAGGATAAGAATTTGTAAGCGTTTCCAAGGTTCTTCTCATTTAAGCCTTATGGTGGTAGATATGTGATGTAAAAAAAAACGAACCCATGTTTCATAGTTCATCGACATTGTTATATACATTCATTATGATATTAATTGTAATTATATTATTATTTTTGACACAGGTCAGCTATCAAGACATGAAATCAACTCACAACCTGGAAGCGTACGTCCAATGGTTCAACAGACTTAGTTACCTGGTTGCCTCAGAAATTACCTCAGTAAGTAAAGTCTGGTCATTTCGGCAGTGTTGTGGTGTTGCTGTGGCAGGCATGGGTTCGATTCCCCCGGTTGACGAAAATCTTTTTTTTTTCTTCTGTTCTTGTCTCTCACTGGCACTGTAACATTATCCTACTATTATTCTGTCTACTAGACTATCAGTGCCCGCTCCCTCTTCATTATTTTTTTAGAAGTATTATGGAGCTTAGTCTGAAGGACTCTTCTTCTCATTTTTATACAATTTATTTATTTTTTAATACTCTTATAGTGGGATTTGTATCTCAGGCCTTTTTAACGTTTGGATTGTTTCTACTTTGCCTGCTTCTCACTGAGCTCTTGTTGTATTTATAAACAGTATGTAACTTAACTTCAATGATTGACAGGATAATTTACATACTTTATATTTTCACTGTTGTATTCATCATTTGTATAATATCTGTAGGAAGCAAGCAAAATACAAAGAATTTATAAAAACCAATACATCTGGAATTGACCAGCAATCATCAACTCTTATTTCACATTCTTTAATTAATTATATTATGTCAAATCTCATCTCATTTTCAGCATATCAAGAAAAAGTGTCGGGTGAGAATGATTGAATATTTTATTGACGTCGCCAAGGAATGTATCAATATCGGCAATTTCAACTCCCTGATGGCAATCATTGCAGGCATGAATCTTGGCGCCGTCACGCGGTTGAAAAAAACGGTAAGCATAGCAAATTGTGAATATTATAATAAGTATAACTTTTATGGTGAACAATCTTTTTCAAAAGTTGGACCTTGCACTCTATTCCTTGAAATTAAAAATATGAGGGAAGCCCCAAATGTAAATGTGTTTTTTGTTGTGGCAACATTGATTTTTATCATTTTATTTGGTAAAATCTTGGTAATAAACTTTTCAACACTGTGCTACCCAAACACATTGAATGTCTGTAGTATTATACAGTGGGCTGATCACCTGTCTGTCTATAGAATCTCCAGCCCTGAGCTGTGGCCAGGCACAACATGCATATAATTTAAGCTAGATCTTAATAGTAGTATGCAGATGACTTTTGTCACATTTGGGTGGTCCTTACACTCAAAATCATTACTTTAAGGTTGTACCCCTTTTATTCTCCTTTAGTTGACATCAAGATTGGATTGTCATGCATCTTCATGATGCTATAATTATGTAATCCCAAGCTATTTTTATAAAAAATATTTCTTTATCTCCACAGTGTATTTATTCCTCAACCACTTATGTATTTATTTGTTTTACTTTGATCTATTCAGTGGGCAAAAGTGAACCGGGATAAACTCAAGATTTTAGAGGTATGTATAGTATGGTATATTTTTAGTTTGACATGTTTATGTTTTTCTATATGATTTGTAATATTGAAGAGAAAGGAGAAATGAAAATAGGGGGGGAAAAAGGCTTTTTTCAATTGCGTTTATTTTTCTTACATACATTGTGATTGTTGATGTTCAAGTTTGTTGGAACAGAACATACAAAAACATAATACATATAAAGAAAGGAGCAATTGGAACTTTGTATAACATAATGAAATGAGTGAAATGTTATTATTGTTAAATAGAAATGAATAGTCAAATTGAGAAGCATATAATTTTAGCCTTTCTATTGGAATGACTAGTGGTCTTGAGAAAGTTTCACAAATTTGATTGAATTTGCTTTCGAAATGCAATCTATATTAAGGAATTTTCTATTTATTGTTTCACAGCATCAAATGGATCCAAGCAACAATTTTGGAAGTTACAGATCCTGTTTGAAGGCAGCAATGTGGAGGTCACAAGGTGCTGCAGAGGACAGAGAAAAGGTAGGGCAAATATCAACTCTCTATGTAACTAAATGGAGGCGAGATGGCCTGGTGGTTAGGGCATTAGACTCTAATGGCGAAGGTGGTGGGTTTGAATCATATCACAGTCACTTCATTGTTTTTCTTGAGCAAGAAACTTTACTCCAATTGCCACACTTGACCCAGGTGTAAAAATGAATACCAGCTTGCAGCTGGGGAAATAATCTGCAATAGACCAGCGTCCAATCCAGAAGGGTGATGTATTGTCATGCTACGGAAAATGGGATAAACACTGGTTCTATAGACCCCAAGGCTCGAAAGGACTTTACATTTACGATTAAATAGAAGGCGCTTATGTGTGTTAGAGTTGACTTTTAACTGTGGTGCTCAATGCATTGGTTACATTTCAACGTTATTTTGTGCAAAAATTCCAAAAATAGAATGGACATTTGAGAATTTCAAACTACCTGTTTTCCACCAAGCATTGATCATTCGTCATTCGTCTTCCACCAGATTGTGATCCCTTTCTTCAGCCTTTTTGTCAAAGACTTGTATTTCCTGAATGAGGGATGCTGCAGTCGACAAGAGGACGGCACAGTCAATTTCCAGAAATGTTGGCAGATGGCAAAACAGATTTCCGATTTGATCACCTGGCAACATGTTGAGGTATTTACGCTGAGAGAAATCTTAATTTCACACTGATTTCTGTGGATTTATGCGGGGAACTTGGGGAGGAGGGGGGATGGGGAGGGGGACTCGATTCACATCTTATTATATTGTAAAGTAATTTTTGCTTTTAAGTGTGCTGCACTTGTGTATAATTAGAATTCATGCTTTTGTTGTATTTATTGTATAAATTAAATCCTGTTTTTGGTAAAGATTTTTGGGCTTTGGGTTTGGGATTTTGATTATGTTACGTTTAAGTTAGACTTTTATTTATTATGAGGAATAAAGTGTTGTTAATCCTGCATTAGGTTGATAAATAATGGGTATACTGTTAAAACAGGCTTCTTTTATGGACAATCAACGGTAAACAAACGTTTTGGGTTTCCCCTTTTAAAAATGATTGTTATATTCTTCGTATCGTATGTTAGATAAGCAATATATATATCTTAAATTTTTTCACTAAAACATGATATAGCTTTATATTATGTTCTCTGACTTTTACTGACAAAATATAATCATCTTCTACTCACAGTGTCCCTTTGAGAAAAGCAGTGGCACAATCAACTACATCCTCACCACTCCTGTTTACAAAGAATCAAGTGAGTAAATGGATATTTTTCAACATAATGTGTTTGACAGTAGCACAGTGGAAACTGGTTAAGTCAAATGTAGCTCTTGAAATTGAACAAAGTTAATCGATTTAACCAAAATTCAGTTTGTCAGGGTAAAAAAAATATTTACAATTGAGAAGTTTTTAAAATCTATGGAATCTGTTGTATGATGTCAACTACTCTCACTACTAGTCGTTACTGATGCTCATAAGTTGAGAGATGTGAAAGAGCATTGGAAAAAATTCAAAACGAAATAGTAGATGTAAATGTAAGAAGTGAAGAACAAATTGAACATGACGTCAATAGCATTGATGTATCATTAGAATTTGACTTGAGTGGAGCCAACAGTATCTGGTATTTTCTGATTATTATAATGTGAATTTTCCTGAAATTTGTCTTCTTTTTTTTCTTTTTTTTTTCTTTGTCTTTTAACAAATTTATTTGAAGAAAAAGCATAAGGAAAACTTATAATTGAGTAAGACAATTAGATGTAAAATTTATTTTAGCTCATGAAAAATGCTATTGTCTAAATATTTTTTTTTCTTGTTTACCTTTTTCAGTGTTATCTTTAGCATCCTATGAATGTGAAGCCCCAGAAAATAACTACGACAGGGAAAGATACAAACAACTCAAGTAAGTTTTGTAACATAAAGATTGACTCAAACTTTATTCTTCTCTCTGTGCTATGCTTGTGGATGTTAGGATTAGGGTTTGGGGTAGGGTTAGGGAGGCAAATCGACTTGGATCAAAGACTAATGCTTTATATTTCATTGGATGCTTGCTGACCAAAATGGTCTCATTCTTAATATATTCTCATAAAGAGGTTACTAGAAAGCATTACAGTTGATCACATATAATATAACAACTTGTTATAGATATAACTTGTTATAGTAATCTAAATATAAAATATGTTGAAAATATTTTGCTTCAACAAAATTTTGCTTTTATAATATACAAAACCAAAGCGATTTAACTGGTAATGTACATGATATGTTTTGGGTAAAATATGTTACGTTTTCTTTCACCATCTAAGCATGGGTAATAATACTAAAAAGGAAAATGGCACTTACTTTGTGTTGTCCTTCTCTCTTCAGAAGCTCTAACATATTTCTCTTATATCTAATAATACTAAAATACCCTTTTTAAAATTTGACAAAAACATTTCATTCGTATGAACGATTGGCACAATTAATATATTGTTCATGAAATTCTTTTTATTGCTTCCTCAGATTACAGATGTCATCATCATCGTCATCATCGTCGCCATCATCGCCCTTATGACTACATGGATCCTCAAAAAAAATGTTTTCCTATTCCTGCATCCCCAAGCCGTCCTCCCCCATCCCGTCCCGTTCATCCACAACATCCTGACATTGAATTAAACCCACTCTCATTTCATCACGTCAACAAGCCATGTACATAAGAATTAAAATTATAGATGAGCGGCCACTGATGATAAGACAGTAAGAAAGTAATGCAGCACCAGAAATAGATGTGATGGGCTGATCACCTGCTTGTCTTAAATTCTTGATGCAGAGTCTGTCTAGCCATGTGCTAGGTGATGAACGGTGTAAGTTCTCATTGACATCTGGATTTACTTCCATTTGTCATGTGTACCATTCAGAGCTTGACATATGGCTGGCTCCTACACTGCTTATTGCGGTATAGAGGGGACTCAATAAACAAACGGAAAAAGACAATAGAGAAGATTGGGAAAATGACTCGACTGCCGTTTTATGTTTCTGACATGGGTTCAATTCCCGACGCCAGCAGTCCTTTTTCTCTTTCTTTTTTTTTTGTCTCGCGTTTTTTCTTGCGCTGCATTACTTTCCCACTCTTTTCCAATCCATGTACATAAAATCACAGGAGGTGCTGTGACTAAGTGGTCCATAATTCATTTTGTAAATTTATGTGAATGTACAAAACTCTATATTCAGTGGATTACAGTAGACAGCCTTGTCTATTTTGTAGAAAACAATAGATTTAAGATATTCAGTTTTGATAAGGTCAAAAGCTAATTGAAAAAGTTCAATATGCCTATGGGGCAGCAAAATTGTTCAAGGATTTTAAAAATCTGATTACCTCACTCGACTTATATGTAGAAATGGGTACCTACCAGGGCCTCACTCGGTCCTGATGTAGGAATGGGCACAAACAATCTGTAACATATAAGCATCCTGTCCAGACATTACTTGTTGGTCTTGAGTTACAGAACCAGAATATCCACTGGTTTTATAAGCGAAAATGCTCATTAAGTTTTCCCTTTTATGGGCTTGAAGAGTTGAAAGATCTCCACACTGAATTATACGTGCCTATATTTCTGTTACAATAATTGTAGTCGTTTGACAAAGGTGTCGTATCTACACAATGTTCCCTCAATAAATTAATATCATGTTCACACAAAACGTACAATATCAGTGTGCCTTAGAAACAAACTTTTTTGATTGCTTCTCACGAATCATGCATGGTGGTTGACAACTCAAGTCCCATTATATTTATATTTTTAATTTTGATGAAACCAAAGAAATATTTTATGGACCAAGTAGACATGCTGTACGTGTATATAATATATATATTTAAAATAATGTCGTTGTCATATCACTGATCATATAGTTTTAGTAATTTTTATATTTCACATGAAAGACTTATCAGATCAGATGTTTACCATCATATCATTGTTGTGAATAAGACTTGTATTATTTAAGCCTCATGTAATATTGTTAACATTGCAGTTTTTTTTTAAAATACTGAACAATTTCACGGTCTTGCAACTTTTCCATTACCACATCTTTTGGTGCTACAATTCTATACATAGTTTCAAAGCCTTCTATAATTTTGCATTAAATTGTCTTCAAATTTAAAATGAGCTGAATATTCCCATCTCAAAATGATTAAATTATTTCACAGGAAGTCAATATTCAAAAATGGTAGGAGAAAACTTGCCAAGCCGTCGGCTCATTTCTAAATTTAGTCTTGTCTTCAAATCAAGCAATTTTATATGTATTTCTGTATGAATGTATATTTATGTCCTAATGGCAATTTAATTTAATATTTCCATCACATGTTGATTTTTTGTCTGCAATATGACCAGGTATATCTACCAGTAACCATTCCTACAAATCATAGTTGACTTTGTTACTTTGTATGAAAACATCCTAAAGAGAAGTGTGTGTATTCTATGTGTGCTTGTGAGTACGAGTCGTGAGTATGTTATGAATGTGGTTTTTGAATAGATATCAGTTGGACATTGTGTTAGTGAAGATGCTAAGAAATGTGAGAAATATTTGCAAGAAACAGAGTAAAGTATTAACTTTTGAGGTGCCTATTTTGGCCTGCATAGGCTGTAGCTGCTTGTTTTCTAAATTCTTCAGAACAAAATGTAGACATAAGAAAACTTGTGCAGCCTTTGGTAGTTCAAAATATACACCTTGAGAAGCGGCCTTATTAACGATATGTTTGTGTTTCTTGTTGTATAAATGGATGTTTACGTATTACGTACATAGTCTAAATTATGTACAAAGTGAAGTACCCCATTCATATTTTTGTAAAGATATGGATATTTATATATATATTCAACATTCATCAAGACAAATGGCATTTTAAGAATGTAAATAATATAAGATACCCAGATGTAGTGTTTTGAATTTCTGTAATAATAATAATAATAATAATAATATATAAGTAAACGCTATGAATGTCTCAAAATGAAATGGTTTAGGTTTCTATGAGACTGAGACCTTAAGTTGGTCCTTTTGGAAATGATTTGATTTTTAGGGCAATTAATGATTACATAATCTTAATCATATCTTATTGTTTTCTATTTTATAAAGGAGACAGAAACTAGGCTTAATCAGATTAGATTTGAGATATCGTAAATACTTCATTCAATAAAAGTCAATATGTGTGTCTCTTTACTTTCAGTAATAATTTACTGATATTGTGACGGATGGGAAATTTCTTTAGTTTTACTTTTTACTTTTGTTTTGTGAAAATGGTCTCGAGCGATCAGTACTTTAAAAAAATTTAGTGAACTGAAACTCATAAAAACTTACATTTATTAATTTATGGAGTAGACAATTGTCCTTTTATTTTATATTCATTTTCTCTTTAATCTATAATAAGGCTTTGCTGTGTTGTACTTAAAACAAAAAAATATTACAGATTGAAATGCATTTTCAGTCAGGATACACCCAGTCACCTGTCATTCCAGTGTGAATGACAGTCCAAAAACATATGATTTAATAATAATATCCTTGTTACTTTTTAAAAAACTTTTCCAACATGCAAAATGTAGATCCTTTTTTTTGTTGTCACTAAATCTTTAGATATACTCAACAATTGCAAAAACATTTCAGAAAACAATAATTCTAAAATTAAAGCAAAACTTCAAAATTTCACTTTTTTCAAACTAGAATTTGTCCGATGGAGCCATATTGTTAATTTATAAATCTGGCCTGCTCACCCAAGCAGTTCTTGGGGCAGAGAGGGATCACTTTAACTTGGATGCACTAACCCAACTACTACTCAAAGATTATTTATAAATTTATTATTTATTAAGGCCTTCAGTGTGAGAAATGAAACTGACGTAGTTGTGGAAACGGGTCATGTACTTCCTTCTTACATGCCGTGGTTAAACGTTTGATTACAATATAAACACAATGACACGCTTTATCACTTAATTTGTGGCAGAATTTGTATTTTTGAATAGATTTAATATTTTCTCGCTCAAATTCTTTTCTCTTTCCCGTAAATATAATATTATATTGATTGTGATATTTTGTCACATGAGACCAAAATGGTTCCATATATTTACTCACAATCTGTATTGTAGTAGTGATGATGATATAAAGAATCTCTTTAATCCTACAGAGTGAAATCTGATTTGATTTGCGCTAGAAGTAAGAAGTAAGAGTAAGAGTAATAACTGTGTCCTAAAACATGAAATAAATAATGTGTTATGCACAACAAACGCCCTCCAACCACAAATTGTGTATTTACTTAATAAATACAGTAACATCTTATCACAATTCATTTTGTGAATACGAACACATTGGGTCCATCCACTAGATTTGGGAGCAGCCTTAGTTTTGCCATGTTTACTGAGAGTAAAATTTCTGTTCCACAATTATACAAATTCTAAAACCAACTTTAACAGTCAGTGAAGTCTATTAAAGCAAGCCTGCTTGTAAAATGTTATCTTTATCTCATCTATGAATATTGTTGTAATTTGATGTAAAATAAAGAAAATGTTTGTAGAAATCTACAGTCATTGTTTGTTACTATCTCATCTTTTAATGTTTGTTGTGCTTGTATTATCAAAGATACTGATATTGAGAAATATAGTCTCAATCAGGTATGAAGGTGAAATGGATTATAGAAAAGGGAAGAAAGCGTTTACTTCAGGGCGACACAATGGTTGAGTGAATAAAATTTACTCGTATGAAGGTTAGTATATTTATCAAGTCACCTTTATACCAAGCACAGTGGGCTGATCCCCTGCTTGCCGTAACAATTTTGATCCATAGATTTTCTAGCCCCCTATCAGGCCATGTGTGGTAGTGGGGCACAGAATTGCACATAACCTGGATGTTTTACCTGGGTCTGCTTTGTTCACTGTCCTTGACCAGACACAGAGCTGGTCCCTACACTGATGGTCCCTACACTGTTTAATCATGGTTCTAAAGGGAACAGTTGTTCACTGTCCTTGACCAGACACAGAGCTGGTCCCTACACTGTTTAATCATGGTTCTAAGGGAACAGATAACAAACAAACCTTTAAACCGCAGAAAGCAGTGAAGGGTTTAGCCACGTGTCAAGCCCTGGAGAGTGAAAATGACAAATGGAAGGAAACCCAAATGGACTACACCACTCATCACCTAACACATGGCTAGAGAGACTCAGGATTTTAAGACAAGCAGGTGATGAACCCACTGAGTCCAAATGCCTTTACTAGTACGTTGGACAACAATGTACCTTGTGGCCCATTACATTTTACCGATAAACGCTTCAGTTACTCTAGTGGTTATTCCTCAGATTCCCTGATTTCAAATGACTAAACACGTCGCCTGGCCCTTTAAGTAGTGGAGCCTTCTAACACTGAGGCGTTTTGAACGGGGTAATGAATCATAATATGGTGTTTGTGAGCGAGTCTTGCGGCTGCTGGTCTCAAATCCTGGCAATGCTAGGCCTGATGTTCAGTCCTTGGCATATTTTTTCCTATCTTGACTCAGGCAGTGTGATGTAAATGTTGTAACAGCAACACCTGTGATGACTCACATCTTGCTTAGTAACTTAGCGCCGCAAGTCAACCCAAAAGGGACTTGACTGATGACGAACAGAAATGGATAATTAAATTAACCCACAAGCAACTACTTGCAGAAAAGAATGGTCACCGCCACCTCAACATTCAAAACACACCATCAGCTTGTCTACTCACAAGCCAAACAATAACCAATCTTTCATACACCCTCACAGAAGTTTTAATGACAAAAAAAAAAGAACAATTTTGTTTCTTACTTTAGGTATTTTAATTTTGTAGACACTATTCACAATGATCATGACAATGACAATTTATCATGATATGTTGAACAAAGACAAGATTAACGATATAAAGAAAGAAGTATTTTCACACAAAATAATATTTTTTCATAATCTTGACTATTTTCATGAAATCTGTGAGCGGCACAGCAAACATTAAAATACAACATTGTAAAATAAAAGTAAAAATGTTCCCTTCATACATTTGTAAACTCCAATCAAGGGTTTTGTCACATTATATTAAAATGACTTCACATCATCAGAATTTGACTCAGCCCTAAAAAAGTTCTGTAGTTTTTCATTTCATGTCCTTTTTAACATTGTGAGGCCATATCAGTGATATCAGTGGTCAGTGCTAAGTTATATAACTGGGAATGGAGCATAAACATACAAATCAACATTAATCATATAACTGACAGACTTTTTCTTCTTCCTCATTCTTGAGGCACAGGTCAAGTTCCGAAAGTAGTGATGGCTACCAAGTCGTCAGCTTTATTGAAAGACTTGAGGTGATACTGCAGAAACAGCATCTGATTTACAATCGAAGTCAGACATTACGAGGGCAGCATGTTCAGGTTGAAAAGATGTCGCATGGTGGGTCGTCCATGAGGACAGCTCTGTTTTAGAGTTGAGAGATAAAAATATGTGAAGAATAAAATCTTAAAAAATAAAAGGAGCGCGGGTGGTTGTGGTGGGGGGGGGGGGGGTATTTTGGGCTGATCCCTATTTCCCGCAATACAGGGTGTTTCGATACCTTAGACGCCCCCCTGGCCAGCCAAACTCAGAATAGACAGAACAAAACAAATGAATTAGTTTTGAACAGTAATCATCTATAATTTTTAATTCAAAACTGTATACATATATTTCAATATTCAGTTCGTCTATCACCCGCTTTTCTAATAGCATCCAAACAAGTCGAGAGATGAAAAATACATATGAAGAACAAAGTCATTAAAATTAAAACGAGGGCGTGGGGGCATCTTCCTTCCTTTTTTCTTCCTTTATCAATATGGTACTTAATACCAATGGTGGGTTGCTTCAATACCTCCAGTTTCTATATGAGAATCCTGAGGCTAGCTAACCATGTTGTCTGGTCCTGATATGAGTAATATTAAACAATGTATTGCTTCTTGTTAAACTTAATGGTTATTCGGAAATCTTTGAATCATTATCAGTGATTGTCCCACTAAATTCAAAGACAGTAGCAGCTCATTAACTCACCCATGGCTGTTCAATTTCTCCCATGTGATTCACCAACTGCAAGACAAAATAGTCACATATGAAACAAAAATAAAATATGACAAAAAATATATGCAGGTTTTTTCCCAATGTTTATAATTCCTTCACAATAAAATAGCACAGACAAGTCACCACATAATGACTTGTTTATATTTGAGCACATTAACAATAGGTCATAAAAATACATTTATAACAAAACACAAATTTTTTAAAATATTCTATTCGTCATATTTCGCACATCTTAAGTACTAAAACTTAGTGAAAATGCATAGGAAATGACTTGGGTTCAGTTTCTTGTCTTTTCAAATCAACTTTAAAAACAAAACTTATCAGATATTCCACCAGGATGTAAAATGTACGATGTGTGACCCATTTAAGGAGCTCTACCATTAATGACAAAAAGGATTACAAACAAGTTACTTACTCGTTTCATTTCTTTGGGATTGAGAGCCGTACCAATCATGATGGACTTCCTACATGCCCTCGACGCAAACATCAGTCGTACTCTTGTGGGACGACACATCACATTCTGGCAAAGGCATGAAAATGACACACAGTCAAAACATAGTATCTTATGTACAACACATAACATTCTGGCAAAGGCATGGAAATAACACATAGTCACAACACAGTATCTTATACTTAAATACAATGCTCAAAATCAAAGCTTACAAGAACAAATCACATTTAAGAACACTTTTTCCGAGTTTTATTCTCTCATCTCCATAGGGATACATAATAAATACATAAATAAATAAAATCAATAAATAATAAATTCCCTTTATTCATCTCAGGGGGATATTTTTCGTAAGGGTCTATTCCGAGAGAAGACTGGAATAACCCGGGCATCGGTCGCAGTACAGCATCGCAAAGTGGGATCAAGATCTTGAGAAAAAAAAACAGTGCTTCCACTGGAATTTGAACCCTTGGCCTCTCGAACTAAAGGCGAGTGGCTTAACCACTGCGCCACCGAGTTGGATGGATGGGATTTAAATTTTTAGTTGTATAATAGACCAAACCAATCAGTGATAAAATAATGGCAATGAATGTGACCTTTTAAATTGTTTGTTCACAGAAGCTACGATATCCATGTCATCTGCATACCCGTAATATCATAATATTTCTTTCTTTCTTTCTTTATCATTTCCTTTCTACCTTTCGGTGTAAGGTTAAGTGCGGACGAACTCTCGCCATTGA
>JARDUL010015010.1:0-13156 GCA_030265205.1 Dirona pellucida | reverse complement strand
ATTATTATTATTATTATTATTATTATTATTATTATTATTATTATTATTATTATTATTGTAATATTATTATTATTATTGTATTATTATTATTCTATATATCTGCGCTGCTGCTGCGCTTATTTTGTGGAGTCTGTGCCCGAGTGGTTAGATTTCGAATCCGGACATCGAGGACTAGGCGCTTTGTGTTGGGTAGGCCTTCTTGGGGAAATTGTTTTCCTCAACTGACTGTGGTGTAGACGAGTACCAGGCTACAGAGAAATGTATTGTCAGTATGTCAGAACGATGCGCCTGTGAATGACACGGCCTGTCGTTGATAAAGGATGTAAAATCTGCGTAAATGTTAGCCCGTGCCGGGATTCCGACTATTACAGTCTTCGTCTTTATCCGTGTATAAACTCTTGGAAAGAGCGAAGAAAAGGAGAGCAAATACCTATTTTGGGTGATGAGGACAGGGTGATGATACAGCTTCGTATGTGACGATAAACAACGCAAGGGGCGTTTCGGGTTTCCCCTCTTTCAACTACTAACAATTAAACGATTAACAAGAATGATACGAAAGGACACAATGGAGTGCACGCGTCCGTCACAAAAACATTTCCCCCCCTTTTTACGGATTACCAGCTTCAGGCAGCCCATCTAATGTTTGCACTATTAAGAAAGGATGTCATGACGGAAGGAAATTAATATGTATACTATGTACAAGGGTCGAGTGATAAGACTACTAGACTCAAGATCGAGAGGTCCTGAGTTTGAATCCTGGCAGAGATAGGCTCGATGTTGGGTCATCCTTGGGGAAAGACTTTCAAAATGTTCCTCACTTGAATTCGAAAGCGTACTTGACATCAAGCGGAGAAGGTATAATTTGTCAGTATGCTGGTATGTTTCTCTACTTTGTGCTACCCAATGGGCTGAGAAGGAGTTTGAATCTCATGGCCAGCCGGGGGATAAAGGGGTGTAACGTGTGCGAGTGTGAGTCAGTGTGAGTACTCGAGTCTGCATTTGTACCGGGATATGAGACGGTAAACACATCTCCTATATCTTTCTGT
Organism: Dirona pellucida; assembly: GCA_030265205.1. Lineage (NCBI taxonomy): Eukaryota > Metazoa > Mollusca > Gastropoda > Nudibranchia > Dironidae > Dirona > Dirona pellucida. Next base: position 12,110 of record JARDUL010015010.1, on the reverse strand, counting down.
TATAACAACAGACTGTTTAAAATCCGAACATGGTCTGGTTCTATCCCTGGCCCGATACCAATTACATAATAGATTTATACAATGGGAGTAAATATCTAATAAAAAATGGGGACTATAATATTACTTCCGAAACCAGGAAGTTGAACACATCTATTTACCTCCGCATTATGAAGAGAAGCGTGTATTTATTTTTAAAAGATATCTATAGTCTCTTTGCTGGTTCGAGACTTCTCCTATAGCAGGTCTCGTCTTTTTACTCAGCTCAACAATCGTGTATTCCCCATAGAAATCATGAGAAGTTTTCCCGCATCGAAAAGTAAAATGAGAAACTGCTTGATTGATTGTCAGGGTTTTCACACTTTTTCTCAGTTGAGCTTGTCTAGTCCCTTTTTGAATGACATTGACATTGCAGCGTTGAGGCCAGTACCATGCTAAGCAAAGAACTGAACACTCTCGTAAGTGATCATGATCAATAATAATGATTGTTTTTATCACCCCCCCCCCCACACACACACACCTGCAATAACGTAATCAAAGAGTGCAGGGACCAGCTCTGTGTTTGGCCGAGGACAGTGTACAGGCAGAAGGCATTAATGTGTGGACCCAGATAAATGCAAGTCAGTGTCAGGCCAGTACACATGGAACAAGATTTTTGGGCAAGCAGGCGATCAGCCCACTGTTGAAATAAACCTCTTTGGTACAATAAGCAATACACTGTTCACTGTTCAAGATCAATATTACTAATCTGTACCAGACAACATTACGAATATTCTAGTCTCAGACTTTCATTCATTAGCTATAGAAAATGGGCATAATATATTTTGGTCAGAGCAGTAACCGGGGCAAGATGGCAGAGGGGATAAGGCATTGCACTGCATGCAACCTTGGCATCCCGGGCTCGAGTCCCGCTTCAGGCATTTCGCTTTTTTCCTTGGGCAAGATTATTAACCCCTGATTTGCTCACACTTAGACAACATGGGTGATTCCTGTTGACATCAGGTTAACGCTTGATGGATCATCATTATTCCTTCTTAGGAATGCCTAGGCAAGAGTACCTTACGTTCTGTGAACCATTTGGGTAATTTATGGAGGAAAAAATAATTGAAATGAAAAAAAAAAAAAAAAGAATAATAAAAAACACAAACTGACACATTCATTGCATTTTATTTTTCTTTTTTTTTTGATTTGGGTAATGCACAAAAAAATATTTTCAATCAATGTTATTTTCTTATTGTATTGCAGACTTTTATCAATTGTAACAGTAGGTATTGTTAGTTTATCGAGCCCCTTTTATAATATAGAAAGCAGTATAGAGTTAAGCCATAATATGTCAAGCTCTGAAGGGTGAAAATTCATCATTCAACTCAAAGCTAGAGAGACTGCATCAGGATTTTAAGACGAGCAGGTGATGAGCCCACCAAGTCCAAACACCTTTACCAGTAAATCAGACAACAATGTACCCTGAAGTCCATAACTTTTACAGGTAAGCACTTTGTTGTGTTACCCTAGCGGTTACTTTCCAACTCTCCAGTTACAGGACAACTGGGAACTGTCACCTTGGTAACAAAAGATTATATAATATTAATCTCTCCCTCTCTATTATCTCTCTCCCTCCCCCCCCCCCCTCCCTCTCTCCCTCTCTCTCTCTCCCTCCCTCCCTCTCTCATACATAAATACAAGCATACACATGTGCAGCCTTGTTTCGGTTCCATGAATGACATAAAAATGATTGAAAATCCTAAAACATGCATATCATGTTACCATGCCCTAAAGTAAGTGGATAGATGGATACATTTTAATAACGCTAAATTTAAGTATTCATATAGATACTGGTGACAAAAAGAGTCTAAAATATATATTCACATAATTCATCTTAAGCTACTGTTCATTTGCAAAATATCCTTCTCAAGCTATGTTTTATGAATAATATAATTCATCTTAAACTATGTTTCATTTGAATAATGTAATTCATCTTAAAGCTATGTTTCATTTGTAAGAAAACGATTTGGAAAGAATCGCAATCCTTCAACAGTTTCATCCCGACACAGCCCCCCAAACTTCTCAGTCAGCAGCAACCTGTAAGGGAGTAAGATAATATAACAACAGTCAATCTACCATTAAATCATCTACCACTGACCACCACCGGTCAATCTACCATTAAATCATCTACCACTGACCACCACTGGTCAATCTACCATTATACCATCTACCACTGACCACCACTGGTCAATATATCATTAAACCATCTACCACTGACCACCACTGGTCAATATACCAATAAACCATCTACCACTGACCACCATAGGTTAATCTATCATTAAACCATCTACCACCACCGGTCAATCTACCATTAAACCATTTATCACTGACCACCACTGGTCAATCTACCATTAAACCATCTACCACTGACCACCACCGGTCAATCTACCATTATACCATCTACCACTGACCACCACCGGTCAATCTACCATTAAACCATCTACCACTGACCACCACCGGTCAATCTACCATTAAACCATTTATCACTGACCACCACCGGTCAATCTACCATTAAACCATCTACCACTGACCACCACCGGTCAATCTACCATTAAACCATCTACCACTGACCACCACCAGTCAATCTACCATAATACCATCTACCACTGACCACCACCAGTCAATCTACCACTAAACCATTTATCACTGACCACCAACTGTTAATCTACCATTTAATTGTCATTCCCGCCCAATCATAAGATAAAAATAAATAAATTCAACTTGACTATCAAACTACCATCTGACAGCTATTTGAATTTCACATTATATAAATATAGTCTACTGCCAGTTATCCGACATCGTTTGTACTTGCTAAAAGTGTCTGATAAATAAATTTGTCATGTGACGAGTAGGGGCTGGCCATATCATCCATCAGGTGATCATTGCCAAATGACTGTGTTCTGTATCGTCAGCTCAAGCCTCATGTCTATAGCAATGGCACTCTTACTTTGTTTCTAAGCCGGTAGAAGGTGAGTTACATGCCTCAGTTGTAAGCAGCGTTTGTCCTAGTCCAAAAACATTGTATTCGCACCGAACAGGCTGCATGTGGCGTATTGAGTGTTGCATGTTCCGTTGCTTTCCCGGGACAAATGTGCTACTGTAAGTGCTTAGAGCATGGTGATGATCGTGAATAAGCGTTATATAAATGTACACTATTACTATTATCATAAAATTGTGAAAATCTGATCTGGTCATGAGTTTCATGAGTTTAAAATGAGACGGAATGCGTGGGCAGCTTCCAAAAGACAAAAAATGAAAAGTAACTTGTTTTGAAAAGTAACTTGTTTTGTTACGTTTGGGGAGCCGCTCGCACATCCTTTCTTTGTCCATTACCGTACCAGTAGCTTCAGCAAGACTGCATTTATTCATGAATGAAATGAGATTGTTTGTTTGTTTATCGAGTTCCCTTTATACTGCAAAAAGCAGTCAATGAGGAATTACACCACTCATCACCTAACACATGGCTAGAAAGACTCTACATCAGGAATTAAAGACGAGCAGGTGTTGAGCCCACTGAATAGGAATAGGATTGTGTGTCAGATAAGAGGACAATAATCTCATGATAAAATACCCATGTGTTCCTGAAATATGCTGTCTGAAAAGTGACTATGTCGGACAGATAATGGGGAATATATCGCATGCAACATATTTTGTTGCCAAGCAACTCTGGTTAAGTGATCTGTCGGTTAACTGGCGGTTAATTATTTGTTAGTAGACTGTACGTATACATAAGTATTTATATGCCGTGAAAGGACAAGAAGCCAGAAGGAGATCAAATTTTTTGACCCAGAAACTGTCTCACCTTTCCCTTGCTAGAATGACGGACAGTCCTAGAAGCTGTGCTAGCTGTTCTGCCGTCAAAGGTCCTTGATCTCCAATCTTGGAAAGAAACATGTCATTTGAAAGGAAACTTTTTAAAACGAATAAATAATTATTTTTTTAATTAAAAAAAAATTAAATCAACTAAACAACAGGAGGTGAGGTGGCCTAGTGTTTAGGACAGCGGACTCTCATGGCAAAGGTCGTGAGTTTGAATCCTATCACTGCCACTCCATTGTCTTTCTTGGGCAAGAAACATTACCCCAATTGCCTCACTTGACCCAAGTGTAAATTTGGGTACCAGCTTACAGCTGGGAAAGTAATCTGCGATAGACCAGCGTCCTATCAAGAAGGGTGATGTATTGTCACTCAGTCCGCTTCACGCTACGGAAACCAATATAAGTACTGGCTCTATGGGCCTCAAGGCTCGAAAGGACATTACATTTTAAACAACAAACAAAAACAACTAAAGATAAAAATACTACCCACAAAGATAAAAAACAATTTGTTTCTTCCATAAATAGATATAAACGAAGTCTAAGGGTAAAGTCTTTCTAGATTTTCAAACATCTTTGGAAATTTAACCGTGGCTTAGATATTTTGCTTGTTTCTGAAAGGGGTGAATTTTCATCCCACGTTCCTCTAAAGTTCTGTAAAAAATATTCCACTAATCATTAGATTCCAATTCTTTCCTACACTGATAAAGAATATAAATGGAGTGGGATGGAACTTAAGACCCAGATTGTAATATATCCATTCCGATATGCGAGACGGCCGAGTGGATAAGGCAATGCACTGCAACCTGGGTGACCCGGGTTAAAGCCCTGCTTCAGGCATTTTGTTTTTTTCCTTGGGCAAGACTAGAACCCCTGATTTGCTCACTTGGACGACATGGGTGATTCCTGTTCACATCAGGCTAACGCTTGATGGATTATCTTTGTTCCTTCTCAGGAATGCCAGGCGACGGCTCCTTACGGTCCCACGCCAGGGGCTGAATTTGTTATACTGAATTTTATACTTCAATAAGAAGACGTATTGCTGTGAACGGCAATTTGGTGAATTGGTTTTATGGAAAAGTTAAACTTGTTTTTCACCCCATCTTCTATATAATGCCATTTGTATCTTCATAAAGAACAAGTCAACTTATTTTCCACCCCATCCTCCATCTATCATTTCTATCTTCTATCTAATACCAGATGATGCTTTGGTCTCCCTCTTTCAATTTACCAGCAATTAACTGCACAAAAACAGTAGAAAGGTTTTTGCACATCCTGATACATTGTTTCTAATTTAGTTTCATCAAGACATTCAAAATAGAGGAAATCCCTTCGATTGAAAAAACCCAATGGCGTTCTATTTAAAAAAAAAAATAAGGTGACGAAATGATAACGAAATAGGAAATCACTGATCGAAAGGGCATCAAAGTGAACTCAAAATGTCGAAAAAATCGGTACGTCCTGAATAATTACGTCAAATTCACACTAATTTCAGTTGCCATCAAATGTCTGTGATAAGTGTTTTTGAGATAACAATTGTTCTTGTCAAGACTATCTCTGCTCTACAATGTCAAATAAACACTGTAAACTCACCAATGTAGTTGTCTTTTCAACAATTTCTTCTTCATCTTGATCCTGGGACTGAAGCACTGCAACACCACTGTCAAAAATCCGTAACCTTTATAAGGGAAAATAGAAACAGTCATTGTTCTGTTGATTTAGAAAAATTAATGTCAAGTTTCTCAAGCTTCACAAATATACTACAATGTAGCAATCCTATGTAACTTTGACTCAAGCAAGACAAGGAAGATACAAGTTATGTCATACTGCTATCATCAATGAGAGAGTGGTGTCTGAATAGTTGTGAATAAAAATATTCAAACAATTTACAAGTAGTATGTATCATTGCAGTAACAGAGATGCTTCCACTAAATTGCAAAGAGCGCTCGTCAAGTGCCAAAATGGCTTTGCATTCTCTTCCATTCTGTTTTGCATTGAGTAAAGTGTTCAGATGTCGGTACATCAAATTTTATTTAAAAATAGATAGAAGTTGAAGGTTCCCTATATCTGTTTTTTACCAGGAGTGCTTCTTGTTCTTATTCTGGTGGCTTATCTAAGATCATTGTTTAATGTTTTGAAAGGGATGCTGGTATTTGAAATAAATATAATAAATGTATTATAAAACAACCCAAACTGTTTTGCTGATGAAGTTGCACAGCAACTATTATAAAAAATGCAAAAGGAGAAATTTATGACAAAATGTACCTGATAGGTAATCTCATCATTTCCATCACTTCACACGCATGCAGCAAGTCCTCTGGAGATAGCAGCTGCAGATAAAAAATAAATATAGAAAAAATAAAGTAACCGTGACCTTGGAAGCTTTCCCCAGCTAGAATGTATCCTCCATAACCAGTAGCAACCCAATAGTGGGCCCATTTCCAGCATATCTACAGACACAGATACCATCACCAGTCTTTTTTAAAATCCGTTTTCAAAATGGCGAGGGTGTGAAATGATTTTGGATTGAGGTTAGCATCCCTGCCGATTGAGATGCATCCAAGACTGTCTTCGTCTGCCTGTCGCAATCAAACTGAATTGGGCCATCTGGTCGTATGATTGTGGCCTTGGAGGCAGGGTTGTAAAACGATGTAATCACTTAATATGGCTTTGGCCTCATCAAATTCAATTAAATTTCCCATTTCTATTCCATAGTATAGCTGTAATAGTTCTTTCTTTCTTATCTGTTCCCTTTACTCCTGTAATTAACAGTCTAGGGACTAGCTCTGTGTCTGGCCGAGGACAGTTTACAAGGCAGTAGGCATCGATGTGCAGACCCAGCTAAAACGTATCCAGGTTAAGTGCAAATCTGGGCCCCACTAGTAAACATGGCCTGATACAGAGCTGGAAAATCTATGGATCAAGATTTTTAAGGCAAGCAGGGGATCAGCCCACTGTGCATACCTGTAATAGTAAGAAAGTATTGCAATGCCAGAAAGCAAGCAAGGTCCTATCTGAAACAAGGCCGAAAGAAAACTATTAAAATAATGCAAAACAATAATGAATGTAAAGTGTTCATAAACAATTTTACATAATTTTCGCAATCCTTACATTATTATCATTATTCAGCTTCAAAAAGGTGATAAATTTTGACGGCTCCACACTTGACAACACAATATGCCCTGCAACTGCATGTCCTGCAGAGTATTTTGGCACGCAGAGCCAGTGTTTATTGCACTTTCCTTAAAAGTCTATAGTCTGTATCCCCATACAGAAACAGGCTCATAGACTTTACATCATTTATCCCCCAGCATGTCATGTCATTCAATATCCTTCTCAACTTCCTTAGGTGCATACAGTAGAGCAGCCTGCTAAGTGCATCATACTAACAATATCCTCCTTTGCCTGCAGCATGTACATAATTAAATTATTGGCTCACCACTGCTTGTGTCCTTAGGTAAGACACTTTACCCTGCTTACACACACCATTTGAATATTATGAGGGCATTGCACTTATGCAATAGGGTGACTTACTTCCATACCCCTAGCTCGGTTTACTCGGCAATAGACGTCTGTCAAGGTCATCATTCCTCCAGCCTCCTGAGAAGGTTTAGAGTTTGAGAAAAATCCATCTTATTATTTTGATTAATCAGGAGGAGCAAAAAAAACCAAACAAAATTTTTAAGCCAAATTTCTATAGTTTTACATCAGATAGCATACATCTCTATCAAGTACACATATTATTATTTGAGTTCAACACAAGGGCTGTGCAAGGATGACAAGTATTCAAGTCTTAATCTCTCAGCTACTGCCTCTCCTCCCCTCTAAGTATACACATAATTCAATTCTAATAGGTGGTTTTTAAGATACAACCAAAGTCCCGTTTTGTGCAGTCATAAATTTTGAAACTGACTACAGCAGTCTGCCGAGCTGCATTATAACAAGACATGACAAAAGAATAGATTATCAAACAAAGTAAGGGGCATAATTCTAGAAATTATCCATCTATATTGTTTAGCCAAAATTAATTAATCAGAAATGTTTGTGACAACTTAAATTATTGTACATTAACTTAATTGAAAATACTCGAAAGATTAAGTATTAGGGCCAACAGAAACGGTTCTAGCACTAGTTTCAGACAGCACTTTTGAGTTTAAAGAAAGAAACCTATGTGTTTATTTTGTGCCGCTCCAACAACCGAAACAGAGTGATTATCAACATGGTTTTTACTTCCTTTTTGCTTCAAAGCCAAAGCCTAGGCCTACGCAACATTTTTTTTATGATTCATCTACTACTCAATAAGTAATTGTGTGTTTGTGTGGCCTGTAAAATGTGGATAGATCATCCAACAAAAGGGGCCTCTACATAAATAAATTCCTTTTATTTTGTCAACAAATAAACCAAGCTCCAGCCGCAGAGCAGCGCTGCAATATACGCTATATGAGTTAATTTTCTTGCCCTGGAAAAAACATGATGATGAAAGTTAGACTTGAATGCCTACATCGTAGTGGTTAGTGCAATAATGAAGAGAAATAAATAAATAAAAAAATGAAGGATTTTCTCTCGCTTTTTCTTTTCATTATTCACTCACCTGAATAGGTTTGACAAGGAGAGTTACCAGCTGCTTGGCCAGCTCTGAATAGTATTTATCTCCCGTCCCATGTGTGTCACGAGTGACAGGGTCTGGAATTCCCATACTCAGCAGGTAAGACTTGAACTTGATTGTCTGTTGGGATGGAATCAAAGATGTTAGTACCAGTTGTATTATGATTTACATTCAATCTAAATTCAAACCCACATAAAGCGTTCCTATCCTATTTCAACTGTCAAGTCGCCTGTACTGTATCCGTAAATACACTTGAAAGTGGCTCACTTACTGAGCATTGGTTATCAAGGAACTGGGGAAGCCTCTCCTGACTAAGTCGAAGTCTGAATGTTTCACTGTCTATTTGAATGGCTCAAGCCCGGTACATTTGACACAATCTTTAGGAAGTAAGTTCCAATCTCTGATAGTACGAGGCACATAAGAATATGTAAATTATATAACTTGAAACTTTTCAATAACCTTAGATTGAAATAAATCGGCCTTTCTATGAGGCAGGTCTTGGTTTTGCCAATTTCTTTAAGTAGTCTTTGTTTAAAAACATGGCCACGAACAATTACTGGAGACAAAAATGGATCAAGCAAAGAAGGAAAGGAGACAGATGATAGACAGCAATCATACTTCGTACCTCATCCTCTGTGACGTCTCCCTGCTTGTCTTTAATCTTGGTAGTTATGGCTTTACTCAGTGACACCATGTCCTTGGCCTGCAGAGTAACAAGTCAGGACAAAAATGTAAAGGCAGAGAAAAAAGTCAGGACAAAAATGTAAAGGCAGAGAAAAAAGTCAGGACAAAAATGGAAATGCAGAGTAAAAAGTCAGGACAAAAAATGGAAATGCAGAGTAAAAAGTCAAGACAAAAGTGTAAAGACAGAGTAAAAAGTCAGGACAAAAATGGAAAGGCAGAGAAAAAGGAGCATTGAAATCGACAATGATTCCATAAAATCACACCAATATATCATATGTTAAAATGTAATACATCATTATATTTTCTTTACAAATCGTTGGTGCAAGGAAAAAGAAAGATCCACCACCTGAAGACTTGGTTTTAACTTTTTGCGTAATTAATTTAGTTTTGTCAGATGATGATCTGAGCTGTCTAGTTTGTGTATACAGCCTTAAATGATCGGAGAGATAGAAATCATGTTTATGAATGAAAATATTTTGACAACTATATTTTCTCTTACCTTATCCATCAGATTGCGAAGATCATGAAAAGCTTGAGATATATTTTTGTTGGTTTCTTTATTTTTTTGCTGAAGTGATCGTTCTATGCCAACGATGCCTGGACGTTGCCTGGGTAACTGTAACAAGCACAATATCAACACTAAATGTTTACAATTATGATTAAAAAATATTTTACAATACAGTAAAATTACATTTTTTAGATCACCTTTAAAAGACTCCATGGAGAACGAACTAAAAATTTGATCAAATGAATTTAGTTTCAGATTAATTCCTAGGTGCGCTGGCATAGGTGTATACACTCACCAGGTTTGAGGCATTATTGGTGGCAGCAGTACCTGTCCCAGGTGCAGGTGACGTTTTCTCCCAGCTTTTTTTCTTGAATTCATCTTTCAAACTGCGGTAGAACTGAGATTGAGAATAAAGCAGAACCAATATCATGACACTTGCACTTTACCTTATTTGTTATTAAGACTTAATCTGCTCTTTCTAACAATTGTCTATTCATATGAAACAATTTTCCCATCAGTGCAACGTCTCGGAAAAAATCTGAAAACCTGAAAATGTATTGTGTGCTCTGCAATGCATGACATCACATTATAAAATAAACTGAGTTCCATGAATCCAAATTCCTGATAATGGGCTTGAAGCATCACTGCAGATCATGAAAGAAAGAACAGTTTGAATGACTACTGGCATCAAATATCTCTCATAAAATATCTTTCATTCTAATTTCTTGTAGGTACCTTTTAATGTCTATTCTTTACCTGTATTCAAGTAGTGACCCTCTTCTCTCTTATAATAAATGTGCCACACATAAATTTAGTAAAAGTGGTCTGAATAGTGAATTTCATGTCTGCTGGATTTCTTTAAAAAACACAATCAGCTTCAAGATTGCATAGATAAAATCAATTCATGTCAGAGGCACACACTCACATCCTGTTGACCGAGTTCCCGAAATGACAGCCGAATGTAATCGTGGACACTGACGGTAACGGGGCCAGGGGGTTGGCCTGGGGTGGCAGGTGACAACTTGACTACAATTTTGGCACTGGAAAAATGTAGAAACGAAAAAATAAAAGTTAATACATTGTACAGAAATAATTTTGTTAAGAAGAAGCAAACGTAATTCATAATCAAGGAAGCCAACAATCGTTGAAGAGTATTTTAGCAGAATCGTTCATGGTATGAGTAAAAACAAATAAACAGCTGAACCATCCTTATACGTAGTAGTATTAGTACTAATAGTAATAATAATAATAATATTAATAATGATAATAATAAATTCATAAACTTTTGTTCTTGTAAGCCTCTTAATTGATGCTACTAAACTTGCCATGGAGTCTACTTATTGCGCAATGACAACCCTTAGAAAGACGTCTGAATTCTACAGGGTAATACCCTTTCAGCTAACTGATCTAAACATATATACTATAAGAAAATCGCACTTTTTAAAAAGGCATTTTCATTTTTAAAAGTTGGTCTTTGAGAGAGCTATTCAAAAGAGCAATAACGAAACCTTATCGTCTATGTGCAATCTAACTTCTAAATCTTAGCAAAACATATTAAATGGTGGAAATCAAGAAGACAATAAACCTTTTTGTAAATCCTGATGGTTGTTCATCCAAACTTTTGATGATAGATAATGGCAAACTTAGAACACAATTCTGGAAATAAAAAAATATAAAAGTAAAGAAAACAGTTGCTTGTAAATGCTTCACAGATGCTTTTCAAATATATTGTTGTTTTCATTTGGTTTCTCTGCTACTGTTGTCTTCACCAAAATGCATGGTCTGCAGGTTAAAAGAATTCATGCAATTTGAAAAACTCAAAGGGACATAACCGGCAGCAAGGAGTGTGAAGGAGTCTTGTCAGCTTTCAAAAACCTTATATTTTGCTTTGGTAAAATCTGCATTTCATAAGAAATCATTACCAAAGAAACAGATTTGAAGCATGACGATTGCCAAAAATCATAAAGTCTCCACTGCGCTTCGAGTTTAACTCAGGTCGAAGAAAGAGAAGGTTAGTGATAAGTCATACACATGACAATAAAAAGCTGAAGAGAAGCATTCTTAACTTTCTATGTCCAGGACATAGAAACATATATTTCCTTTAAAAAAAAATAAAAAATATATATTTCCTTTTACCCTATTTCGCTGATCCTTCCACAAAATTCTATGAGTTGTCAACATCACAATTCCACTGACGAAGGCTGTCTGGAAATTAGAGAGCAAATAATCATTCAATAAGCTGCAATACAACTTTTATGGCTATCGCATGAGCTCAGGCTCAGTGAGTGAGAGTGTGAGTCAAGTTCAAGTGAAGTGTAGGCTAGGAGTGAAAACAACTCAACTGGATGGACAAAAGAATGAATCTTACAAATCCTTTATTTAGATAAGATAATACTTTATTTCATCCCTGTGGGGAAATTCTTTGTACAGACGTAAATAATACAATGTGTCATTAAAG
>JARDUL010014899.1:0-13162 GCA_030265205.1 Dirona pellucida | reverse complement strand
ATTATTATTATTATTATTATTATTATTATTATTATTATTATTATTATTATTATTATTATTATTATTATTATCTAAAGGTGAGGTCTTATCTAAAGGTGTACAAAACGAAGACTGGCTATCTTTTCAAAACAGAAACCATGCGAAAGGGAATAACAAAGGGAGCATTGTATGGAGGATGGATGATTACAAATGAGAGGGAAGGCGAGGCGATGACATCCCTAATAAATCTTGTTGGGTATGCCTACCGGCCACCCACTGTTTATCCCCGTCTAATCTAAGCAATTCACCACACCAATTATTCGATTGAATTATATCACCCACCAGTTATTACGCCGCTGATGGTAAACAAATTAACCAGTAGCTTAAAATGATGATGATGATGGTGATGATGATGATGATGATGGTGATGATGATGACGGTGATGATGATGATGGTTTGTAGTATGTTATCTGTTCCCTTTAGAACACAGTATCTATGACTGTTGGGTGAACACCCGAGGCTACAAAATAATGTTGTCTGGTCCTGATATGAGTAACATTGTTGCTCAGTGTATTCAGTGTATTGCTTTTTGTACCAAACAATGTTTGTTGGCACAGTGGGCTGATCCCCTGTTTACCTTAAATTCTTGATCCATATATTTTCCTGCTATGGTCTGCGCATCGATGACTTCTGACTTGTATCCTGTCCTCTGCCAGACATAGAGCTGGTCCCTACACTGTTTAATCACGGTACTGATAACAAAGAAACCTTTTTTTCCTCTTTCGTATCTTAGCATGCCTTTGGGCTCCGAACCATACACACAGCTCTGATCATATCAGCTGAGATGATTGACTTGTGTATTATGTTTTCTGTTTTCTGTGCTTGTTAGTTGACGAAAAAGAAACCCGAAACGTTCTTTGATTTGTTACTTGTTCTACACATTTTTCACTTTTTGTTTGTTTGCATACTTCTTATTTCTATTTTTAGCTCCTGGCGGCCCTCATTCCTTCATTTATGAAAAAAGTGACATTTTTTAAACCGAAGAGTAATTTGATTTGAGGAGATCACTGGTTACATAACAAATGACTGTGGTGTATCGAGTATCGATGTTTGAGACAATATATGCATATTATGCAGATATGTGTGAAGACGGATAGAATAGGGAAAAGCCCGCTCTTCTAATACTTCCACACTTAAATTTCCTTGTTTCTAATCGACCCAGTGTGCACGTGCGAAAAGATGACTTTAACAAGACGGGCGTAGGGGCAGGTAGTTTTCCTATAAACATTTTGTAAAAACTCATATATTTCGACACTATAAGCTGAGGGGGCGCCAAATGACACATTTTAAGGTTGACGTGGAAGTGCCTCGTCCTTGAACTGGATAACAACCCGTCTTCTTTAATCCTATGTCATTGAGTCACCAGAGAATGCCAGTGACGGATTGGCCAGAGGGAAAAGAAAAATCAACCAATATTTTACAAAAATATCATTGCTAATAATAATAACGAATTTTCCGCAACTATTTAGCTTGAGATAGACGTCTAGTGCCAGTCAACAGGTGTCCCGATTCTTAGACACCGATTCCGTTTCATCGTTAGCTTTTCGTGCGTATGTGTGTGGGCGGGGTGGGGGGTATTTCCCCTTAAAACCCTTTGAGGCAAAGCAACGAAAAAAAACCAAAAACCACAAAACAAAACAAATAACAGAACAAAAAAACAAAATAAAAACAACAAAAGCAAACAATATTATAAAGTATCTATCACTATCACCGAGAGGAACAATGAATAGATATAGATAAAGGAAGGACAAAATATAACATCTTATCACGTGATCTATATATTTGTCATGCATTTATTATAGACTGTCCCATTTATAGTCTAGTTGATGGTGATGAAGAAAATGATTTCAACCAAAATGTAACCTAGAAGATCCTTCGGGAAAGATTGTCCTGAAAAGTTACAGATTCTGTTGGTCTCAAATAAATCTGGATCCCTAGAAATGCGTTCAGTCATGCATGGCCGTCTATATTTGCATGCATGATCTTTGTGATATGCTCCGCCCAAGGCTGGACAAGAGCTGGCAGTACCAGTGCTTTGCTGTCTTTTAAGAAGGTCCAATCACTTTTTTCAGTTTTGGTTTGAAATGATCCAGTCTGGCATCCCTTTCGATGTTGTCTAGTATCGGGAACAAAGCTAGGCCCTATACTCTATAGTTAGATATATTATTTGTACTCGATCTTACCAAATAGCGCACGTTTTATGGCAATAAATCTAAGCAGCATTTCGAACAAAAAAAGAAGACATTTTATAAATGTTCAATTTACAAGTCCTGTCCATTTCGTAATTTTGAAAATCAAAATTTCTTAACAATAAGAAGGTATTGGCTGACGCCGTCCGCAATCGGCTATCTTCATTTCTAATTTAAGAACCAACCAAACTTCCCGAAAAATCCCAATGGGTGGAGCGCAATCCGGAAGTTACGAGAATGGAATGACGGATGCTTCGAGAAGTGATTTTATTTTTATAAATCACATATGATCATGGCTGACAGACAATATTATTCAGTGCCTTTGCACAATCAAGGCAATAACAATTCCCTTCCAGCTGGTTGGGAAATGAAGTTCGATTCTGTTTCTGGTTGGCCTTATTTTATCGATCACAATACGAAGAATACCACTTGGCAAGATCCACGACAACAAAACATGGTAAATTCTCATTTTATTTTATGATGATGATATTATTATTGATATTGATATTGTTTATTTTTTTAGTTAGTCTTTCTTTCTTCAATCATAATGATGAAAATTACATGTATATGGTAGTAAGCATATATAATAGGGTAATGGTAGCTGGCACAGGGAAATAGGCATTTGATATGTGAAAGGGAAATTTGTGCTAGACTTAGACGTCTAATAATACTAATAATACTAATAATAATAATACTAATACTAATAAATACTAATACTAATACTAATACTAATACTAATACTAATACTACTCTACTATCTAGACTACTATACTATTAGTATTATTAGTATTAGTATTAGTAGTATTAGTTTGTATTGCAAATTATTAGTATTATTACTATTATTATTACTATATTATGATTACTATTATTATTATTGATTACACTAGCCTACTTACTACTACTACACACACATTACTATTGCATAAACACCATGTCTACACACACAGACTCACACTTGACACACCACCCCATCATATAATAAGAAATCAAATTCTAAATTTAAACGAAAAATCACTTTCTCACCTTCATCATAATTGATTTTACAAAAGCAGATTGATACTTTTTGACTTTTAAAACTTACACTTAAACACTTGCCACTTGCACACCATAGCCATATTCATATCATAAGTATAAGTTCAAAGAAGCAAAATTGAATGAAAAATGACCTCATTTTCATTTTGTCTTTTTACATAAAAAGTAGCATTAGAATAGATTCTAAAGTACGATAGAATAGCATCTTATCTAGCCCAGTCTAAATCATTTAAATGTAACAGGTTTAGAATGTGTTGGAGTCTGCACTGAGCCATGATGTTGAGTAGGAGTAGGAGTAGGACTACTACCACTAGTAGTAGTAGTAATAGGAGCACTTAGTTTTGACAGGTTTGTGGAATTAATACGATGAATCAGCCGTCGCATAGGCAAGGCTATTTTTTTTGGTATAGTATAGTCTACTACACTTATTGCAACTGTCGCTTAATTACAACTTTTTCTGAAAAACATTTCTTTTTAAAAGTCATAAATGAAAATGAATTGCAATTTCTGCCGCTTAAAGGCAACTGCCCCCCTGCAAAATCGTAAAATCGTTTTCAATTATATTCATCAACACAAACGATACAGGTGCAACACCCGCAAGTGATCTCTCCATCTATTGGCCCTTCACCAAAATGTTACCTGTACAAACAGTCAATTCACACCACTGTCACCTTATCGTAATTTATGTTGTTTGCCTCTTCAGCCAGAAGAATATAGATCATGGCCTTTTATTTAAAAGCCTGAATTGGTTGAGATTAATTAAAAGTGAAGTCGGCACATCTTTTTAAAAAAATTAGACGATTAATTATATTTTCCTCTGTATATTTGGGTTTTTATTGTATACAATTGTTTGTCTGTATCAGGGCCATTATCAGAATATTGCTCTATAACTACAAATTGCATTCCACAAGCTTTTAAACATGATATATATATATTTATATAAAACATGTTGGTTGCCACACTTTTTCAGTCACTGCTGGATATTATCTCCACATTAAGTACACCAACCCTAATATAAGCACACCCTCTAATGCTGGAGAGTGTTAACAAAGTTAAGAATAAGTTCATTGTCATTGAGTTTCATGCTCCATCATCAACGCATAGTATACACACAACACACGCTTGATTACATAAATGATGACTATTGATAAATAATAAATGGCATTAATATCATGCTTATTATTCACAATCAATGCCATGCTCTAAGCGCTTCACAGAGCACATATTTGCCTTGGGAAAGCATCAGAACACTCAACTCTGTTTATACACCACATGCTGCCTGTTATGTGCAAATACAATTATTTTTTTTACATAGACGATGCTGCTTACAACTGACTCAAAATTAACGCCCTTCTTTGATAGGCTAGGGCATCTTTTGTGTGTATTCACATAGCCCAAAAAAGAAACAAGACAAGAGACTATCTTAAAACATTGTTTTTCATTTGTTTTACTCTGTAGGGTCACAATCAGCATCCTGGTGGTAACAGTCAAAACTTTCAATCTGGTGTGGAAATCCCTGTGAAGCATGAGCACTCCGGAGCTCAGCGATGGCATCAACAAATGCCTCAACAGCAACCTCTCCACTACCCCCACCAAGGCAATGGTAGCAACAACATGCAGTCTACACATCACCATCAGCCGCAGCAATCTCGTCTTCCTCACCCTCAACACCCTGGTGCCCCACCACAGTTCTTTCAGCAGAACCATCAGGCACAACAAGGTCCTGTACCAAAGAAACACGGAGACACATGGGAAATTCCCATTCAGCGCGTCAGTTCGAACACTCCACCAGTGTCCCAGCACCAGCAGCACCAACAACAATATCCCCAGCACCAGTCTTCTGTCTTCCATCAACAGCCGTCGCAAGGAGACCACCAGCGCCATGCTTTTTCCTCCTCTCCCTCTATGGATTATTGTACTTTACCTAGAGTCTCCGCTACCCATGGCCAACAACAGACGTCGGCATACCCTGGTACTCTTCCCAGAGCAAGTTCTACCAACACCCCGCCACCCATGGTGTATCCGACAGAAAGCCAGACCCTGCCAAGAAATTCCCAAAGAGGTCCCATCACTATCCCAATAATCCACGAGTCGAGACGCAATGAGAGCCCCAGAGGGAGCCCCAAGCCCTCTAGAATGCATGAGCCCCAAGGTCAAAGGCCGGATTATTCCCAAGCCGTGCCAAAATCTGCCCAACAACAGGTAAATCACAACACATCTTCTTCGTCTTTAAACCAAATGCCGCAACAGTCTGAGCCTGTACCAGACTACGAGGATAGCAACGCGTCCTATCATGCTGCTCCTACCGTTGTACTTAACAGCAAAGTGTCACCACCACCACCACAGCACCCACAGGAAGTGCTGAATGTACCACAACAACCTCCTCCACCTCAAACACCGAAATCTATGGAGGAGAAAGCATTTGATATTATCAATGGTGTGATCAACGAGGTGAAAGCGCTGGAGAATGAAGTGAATACTTTTAACGGGAAGAAAAAGGACAAGCAATATCGCTACCTGGAGGAAATGATGACTCGTTTTTTACTCAAGCTGGACTCGGTAGAGTCTGGCTCGCTTGAGAATGTCAGACAGGGTCGGAAACAGGCTGTCAAGTTGATAGAAAACACTTTGGATCTATTAGAATTGAAAGCCCACGCCGCAGACATCGATATAGGGCCTAGTGGAGCTTCGGCCTCAGAGTCGGATTCAAACTCTAACAACAATTCTGTCTCGAACTCGAACAATTCAGGCCAGAAGGAAAAGAATGCAGTGAAGTCAAAATCGGACAAAAAAGAAAAAGGTGCATCCCAAGAGAAAGATCCCAGCAGAGTGAAAGAGATGCAGTTGGACAGTGAAGTACCTTGCTAGTCAAATCTTTGTTATTTTATAGTGTGTTTTAATACTAAATAGTTTACTGTGCTAGTAAATTTAAGTAGATGTTGGAAAGTTATTCATCATCATCACATTTTTTTATGAAGTTTACTGTAAATCTGTGAGTACAGTATGTACCTCTTCGTACCTTGTTCGTTTCTTGTCTCTATTGTCTTCAGACCTATTTATTCCCTCCTTTCGTCCTCATCTTCTTGCCAGTAAATATATAATGTGTGACGTAGTATACAGTAAACTATTGAAACTGATGTTAGATATAATATCATAATAATAAAAATACGATTGAAAAATGCATACATACCTCTTCTTAGAAACACTTTCTAAAGGTTTTTGACCTTAATTTTACGAATGCACAACTATGATGATGATACTGAATTGAATTTAAAAAAAAGTAAAGCTGCATGGGAGAAAGATCAAGGAACCACCAAAAAAAAAGAGTTTTCACCTCTAGATACAACTCTGGGGAAGATTGTTATTACAATTTATAAGAATTAGTTATAATTTTTTTGTTTTGATGATTACAATTTCTGACAAAATGTTCTATTACTATTTTGTAAGATCGCAATTTTGTTTAAAAAGAAGAGTTTCACTGAACTCAAACTTTACTTTTCAAATATTCAGGGAATAAATTTCTAGTCTGTTATTATATTATAGTTGCAATTTGTAGTCTTTTACTTTCAAGAACTTATGGAATCAAAATATTTTCTATTTCTATTCATTTCATTTCATTTTTATGAAATCCTCATTTTCTAAGGTCACATGTAATTACGTAGTGAAAATTATAGAGCTATATATGTCACTGTTTTAAAAGCCGACCACAGACATGGAAAGGAAGCCATGTTGTCATGATGTGTCTAAATTACAACCAAACTCTGAAATTAGAATGAGTGTGTTGGATAACAAGCCTGATTGTGTGTGCCAATAGGACAAGTTTGGCATTTGTACAAGCACCTCCTTCTACCGTGGCCTCAATCCTCCACTATTGTCACCTGATTCACTCTGTTTTCCTTTAGCCATTTTTTTCCCCTCCATGTTATAACTTCTCTTGCTGTAGCCAAAATTAAAATCTTAGGTGTAATTCTTGAGCCATTGATGGACCCTGAAATCATGAAGACAGATTTCCTTGTTACAATAGGATTAAAAATTTGTCAGTGAATGCAGAAAGCCCTTCCACTTCTATATACATATATATATATATTAATGTAATGCAGAAGTGTCAGAAAGTGTTTTATTAAGACTAAGAGCTTGTCTTTTTAGTTTCATCATTCTGCTGTGGAGCTATTTGTATCATGTTGTCTGTGGTCGGTTTTTCACCTTGTTGTTGCAGAGAAATGTGATTTTAATGAATAGTGTCCAGTACAACACGTGTTGGCCAAACACACAGATCCTCCCAACAATCATGGTCCCAGTTTATTCGCTTTATAAATTTCTTTGTATTTTTTCCACGCAAACGTAAGACCTTTTCACAGATTATTCTAGCTATACCATATTTGTCGGCTGCATGAAAGCGGCACAAAATAATTTCTCCAATCTCAAGTAGTCGAAAGTCGAAAGGTCTGGAGATGATAATAATTTACACAGTATGAATTGGGTGGAAACAAACGGAAAAAAAAAGTAAATCAGTAACAAATAAAACCCAAACATTTAAAATAAATTAAGTGGAAACGTCGGCGGCAGACAAAGGGTTTGTCAGGTTTAAAAGATAAAGGGACATAATATCAAGATCATATAAGTGCCCTGTAAAATACAGAAATCACAGATTCCTCAAACTGTTTCTGTTGTCTTGACAAGTTTGACGATTGCGTGTTGTGCTGAAGTATATTGAATGGCTATAGATTAGTTTATAGTAAATGTTGAATTTGCCCAATGAACAAGAATTGATTCTGTATACGACGAGTGTGAGTCATTGAATGTTGTTGTATTGTGCAACACAGGTTTGTCAAACTAACTTATAAATCCGTGATACATTATAATAAATATTTATGCTCCGTTTTCATATTTTTGCTTATTAATAATTATTAATAGTGCTTTTTAATTAATCTAGTCCCATGATTCTGATGTTCAATCAAAACCAAGCAATTGTTTTTTTATCATCTTTTAAAAAAAAAAAGATGGATTGTAATGTTTTGTAAAAAAAAATCTATCTCGTTGAATCTTTGTGCAATTTCTAACAAACAAGGGTACATTTTTTATCGATTTGATTTATGACATAACTTTTGACGTCCAGCAGCCGTATACACACAGACCGTACGTTAGGTAAACTAAGCACATTTTGGCCCAATCTTATTGCAGTGATTTAAACTCAAAACATGACATGATTATTATGGTGATTGTGGCATGTTATGAATATTATGATTCAATGCAAAACAATTGTGCTATGTATGTAGTGTGCTAACAGTTTACGTACGGTCTGTGAATACCGGCGTAGATTTGCTTCTACGTCTGGGAAGTGAAGGGAGACTGGACAAACGTGATTGTGATGCCTGCCATTGAAATGATGAGTAGTGCTAGAGTAGTGCCAGTGGAATGATGCAGTGCCAATGAGAGATGGCGACACAGCTCAGTTGGAAGTAAATATCAGTGAGCTGTTGTCGGCAAGGCGTTGTTGTCGCTGCAGTCATGGGTTCGAACCCCCTTACTTTTTGGCAATCTTTTTTGTTCTATTTTTTAAAATAATTGAAATTGTCTCTCACTACTGGCACTGCAACATTTTCCTACTATTACTATTATTATTTTGCTTACGATCAGTGCCCACTCCCATAGATTCATTTGTAATAGACGCGTAGAATGAGAAACATTTTTTTTTTGCTGCTAGTCTGAATTTACATTGTTGTGCCATGATGAACAGTACCATGGCTACCTCACCTCAAATCAACTGACAAGGCAATGGGTGTAATACCTCGCCACCATTTTTGCAGCCCAAAGCACAGCAGCAGGGCTGCCTTTATCATGATATCACAGATATATATCATCTTTGTTTACCCGAAGGTGGCTTAGTTTTAGAGCCCCTTATCGATTTCAAACTTGTTTTGAATCCGTTTGATTTAGTATATTTAGACAGATTATCGTAGAAGTACTGGGGGGGGGGGGGGGGCATCCGTAGGTTAACGGTTGAAGTGGCTAGTTTATGAAGCAGAGGTCCTTGTGATCAAATCTTGGGCGGACAGTTTTGATCTCAGGACCTTTCTCCACTTTCTCATTTTTTAATTGTAAGGTTTCCGTTCCACAAGTTTCTGATACTGATAGCAATAGGGCCTCCTTTAACGTGAACGTACACACATTTAAAACTAATCACTTTAGAATTTCTCCAAATTTTTTTGTATTTTTCACCCAAGTTTTGATACTCTATGATCGGTGAGCCTGTGTAAAAAGTGAGTGAAACAAAAGGAAAGGGACGAAACAAAACAAACTGCATTTGGATTTCTACCTTCAATCAGTCTTCTCTTTACGAAGACCTGTGGTCAAAACGTGGCTTGTTTTATTTTGTTTCGTTCCTACTTTCGAAGCTTTGTATTTACTCACTTGTTAGAATGATAATGGTGTCGGCACTATCCATGTAACCGTTACAATTTTTCAAAATATGGGGGTTTTTTTTTTGGCACAAAATAATGTGCAGTCATGTCGCTATTCTATATATCCTAAATAGAAATAGGACAAAAATATAGCATGATACTTTTACTTTTATTATTAGACAAAATACTTTGTTTATTTTTCTCTCTGGGCAAAAAGCTAGCGCCTAAAGTGCTTTCACAGTTAGGGCTGGACAAAGATGATATATATATGGTATTACATTTCATTACCAATAGCTCTGGAGTTGGTTTTTTTTAAAAGACTATGGATATATCCATTTTTCAGGAGAGTCAAAAAATGTTTCTATTTTCTCTCATGCACTAACCGTTTTAGATATTTTATTTTGGTATTTGTGGCGTTATATGCTATCGTATCGACACCAGACCTAGATCAGCCAATGCGTTATGTTTATAACTACAAAAGGCAGTACTTACTCGTAACTCGATGTGGCCAAATTTGGATATATATACAGTCTTTTAAAAAACAAACTACCAGAGCTTGAGCAGATCGCATCACTGCTTGTATCATACCGTGCTAAGATAGATGCCAGACACAACACAGGGAATGTGTCATGTGCTCATCACATCATACATATTAAATATTGGCTGAATTTGAAATTGGGAAATTTGTTTTGTTGTACAGATGGCGTTGTAAATAAAATAAAATAAATACTCTATAATGGAACCAAAGACTTGAATACGTATTGTATAAAATTATATTATATATTACAGTTATTGAGTTGAGCCGGTCACAGACATTAGAATTAGGTACGGTTGTGACCTCACAGTGCAATAGTGAAAATCACTTAGATTTAGATTAGATTGAAAAACCTAAAAGGCTTTGAAATTTTTGGTGACGAAATGCTATTGAAATAGAAAGTTGCCGATCTAAAGGGCATCAAAGTTGAATGCAAATTGTCTGTTGGCAAAATCGGTACTTCCCGAACAGTGACGTCAAATTGTATTTGTATAGAGAAAATAATCTAAAAAAACTTGTCCTATTGCACACACACACACACCTGAATTTTTTAAAATATAATTTTGCCAGAGATTTGCATGGCAGTAGTGACAGTTTTGACTTCAATTGTACACCACCAATACATTTGTACCTGTAAGCCTGATCTGTGATATTCAGACGTCAGGAATTACGGTGGTCGTGATGCTAAGACATAGCACTAACCATGGCGGTGATAATGGTTAGGGGATAGGGGGTTCGAACCTGGCTTTCAGCATTATAATGTTCCTATTGCCTACATTGCTGTTCTACGGCTGACTCTTGGCTTGTTTATCTTTATCTGTCTTCTTTTTAAATATATACAATAAAGACAAAGTGCCCTTATGGAAAAATTAAGGCGATTTTTTTCTCTTTCATCTTTGTTCTATTAAATGCTGTATAGATTTGATTTTAAAAATATTTTATTTTTTTTGAAGTGCCAAACTTAGACATGACAGATCAAATCTCCTTAGCCCTGTGACACATTTTTTGTTTGTTTTTGAGGCATTCTTTTTTACATGTCAGAAAGGTCTCAAAGTTTTAATAATAATTGTTGGAAATATTTAAATGTCTTATTAAATTCTTATCTTAATGGCTGTGTCATAGTGGCCTTTCCCTATTTCACAGTCCTGATTCTGTCGGCCGCATTCATAGACATTACGCTAACTGATGCAACATTTTTTTCGAGTGTTTGATTGTCAAAATGACGTCGCATATTATTATGGCTGTGCAAAAATGTGCTGGCAGTTTACGTAATGACTGTGTATACGGGCGCAGATCTGTTTGTTCTGACCTGTTACCTCTCACTCTCACAATTTCTTAATAACGCAAACGTTTTACCTTCGCCCTCCTATTTACTATTAATGCCCTTGTTATAATTTCAAGCAAACAAATGTAATAATAAATATATAATAATAGAAATTTTCACTCTTTTTTTTTAATTCAATAGTGTAATCATCGAATGGGTTTGGCTTATGTTAATTCATGTATTCGTTGGCAATATAAGCTTTTATATATATATATATATATATGATTATATAAATTATGTAACATGTATGATATTTGCATTCAAGTATTTTTATCAAAGCAATTGAACAGTAGGATGCCATTCCAATCTATTAACATTGTGCAATTTATAATTGTGACTTTTGAGTAATAATGTTAAGACGATTGAGGTTGCAAACTAGACACTGTCTGAACTTTTCGTGTTGTTCTAAGAATGCCGGAATTCAGACAGTTGCATTTAAATAAAGAAAGTGACGTCTCTGAATCTTCAAAACATGGGAACTAGCAACAGGTTTTGTGGCAAAAATTTTTGCTGTGAAAACTAAGAAGGGTGTGAGTTGTGAGTGTTTCCTCAAGGATAGTGGATTATTATAACGATTATGTGTTACTTTATGCGGTGGGCTCACCACCTGCGCATCCTTAATTCCTCCTGATGCAGAGTCTTTCTAGCCATGTGTTTAGGTGATGAGCGGTGTGTGTCCTCATTGACATTTGGATTTACCTTCATTTGTCATGTACACCCTTCATAGCTTGACATATGGCTGGCCCCCACACTGCTTTCTATTGTATAAAGGGGATTCAATAAACAAACAAACATATGAGTTACTTTGATGCTGTGGCATGCAGAGGTCCAGGGGTCGTATACTGTTAGCACATTTTGGCATTGTCTCGTTGCAGTGAATTATAATAGTGAAATATGTGATTATTATGGTGTTTATGTCATGTTGTGAGTATGATTCAATGCAAAATGACTGTGCTAAAGTGTGCTAACAGTTAACGTATGGTCTGTGTATACGGCCCCGGGGGCTGTGTATACCATAATGAGCTATGTTGACTGAATAAGACATATAATATGAGCAGCCAGTAAATCGCCGTAATAATAACAATGTCGTGCTTTGAATATTATTGCATTGAATTTTATTCCCAGCGCAACATTATTATACTCAGTGGGCAGATCCCCTGCTTGCCTTAGAAATCTTGATCCATAGATTTTCCAGCTCTGTATCAGGTCATGTGTACTAGCGGGCCACAGACTTGCACTTGCACTTAACCTGGATACGTTTTACCTGGGTCAGTGCGGATGGATGCCTTCTGCCTTGTACACTGTCCTCGGGCAGACACAGAGCTGGTCCCTACACCGTTTAATTACGGTTCTAACGGGATCAGATAACAAACAAGCAAACGTCACTATTGTATTGATTCATTCGCTGCTCACACGTCTTATTAGTTAACGTAGTTATAGTGTCTTGTGTATACGCCACCAGGGTTCGAATCCAAGATGGGGTGGTGGTTGTGGTTGCGACCTTTAACTTTAATAAAAAGCTGTATAGGGATTCTGTTTCAATAATCGTTGTCGCAGATGGCAAGGCAGATTCATTTTTGTGGGGGGGGGGGGGGGGGGGGGGGGGGGGGGGGGGGGGGGGGGGGGGGGGGGGGGGGGGGGG
>JARDUL010014788.1:0-13166 GCA_030265205.1 Dirona pellucida | reverse complement strand
TTCTTCTTCTTCTTCTTCTTCTTCTTCTTCTTCTTCTTCTTCTTCTTCTTCTTTTTCTTCTTCTTTTTCTTCTTCTTTTTCTTTTTCTTCTTCTTCTCCTTCTCCTTTCTTTCTTTTCAATTGGATTATTGTGAGGCAAGCTAATGAATGACACAAGAGAGATGTCGGGCTAGCAGCAATGGTTGTGCGTGTTGTAAACAAATTTACAATATATTTCTATAGACTGAATTGTCATCACAACACTGTAGCCGCCGCCCCGCATTTAACTATGAAAACATTAATGATATTGATCTCTTCAATCCATTTCTAGTTGTTTATTTGGAGTTTGGGGAAATTTAAATCTTTCATAGTTTCTCCGGTTTCAGTTGTGATTATAAAAATTGTTTTTCAATATTAGAAGTTAGGGAAAGTCTGAATTCATCCTTGTCTTTTTGACATTATAATTTTTATTGTTCTTTCGCAGTTTTTCAGATTATGTTTTTGTTCTGCCATTGCCCATAAACACCCCTGATATTTCCTCATGTGTATTTATATATATATTTTTTTGATTGTGTTTTTCTTTACAAGCAATGGATACAGGGTAACATGTACAATCTCGTCATTGCTTCCTGGTTGCTAATGTACATATATACTTTTATAACAATAATATTACAAAGAAAACTGACCCTCTTTTGATTCACAGTTAGTGAAACAAGCTCTAAGAGTGAGTAGGTCTTTGTTATAATTGTTAGTCATAAGACTGACTGCCCTTTTCAATCTCCCGTTCCCTTTAAGGCCAGGACACATGTAACGGAAACTTTTGTAAGTTTAAAACTGTTTGGTTTCTTTCAGGAAAATGACTTATATATGCGAGCGGAATCTATTTGGGATGTGTATAGTGAGGCGTCGTCTGCAGGAGAGAGGACTGCAGGGAATAATAGGGTAAACACGGTGACAAAAGATTCCATCTGCGCTGTTAACGTATTATAACATTATCATTTTTTTTACTTTTGAGTCATTTCGACCCTTCTTTCTTTATCAAAACTTTTTGGTGTTAGGGTGTCATTTTAACCATTGGAAAGTATTCAATATTTACCACGGTACTAAACTGCTAGTGTCAAAATATGTTTGTTTTTGGTATTTAAAAAAAACCGAATTCTGAAGAGGATGAAACTGAAGTGCTTCCTGAACAAATGAAAATACTTGAAAACCAAAACAGCTGTATTTGTAGATGGAACCTCTTGGTGCAAGATGCTAATCTTACTAAATGTTAACTGTTGTGAGCTTTGAAATGATTTAAACATGTTTGTTTTTTTGGTAATTGTTTAAAAGTTTAAAAATCTTTGTATTATATATTTTTTTAGAGAGCTTCAAAATAATGAAAACCTGACTTGCTATTATTATCATCTTCCAACACATATTTTCAAGGGATTTATTTATCACAGGTTTTTTTTTTCTCTAGAAAGTTGTGATAGGGAAATATAATATTAATAATGGTGAAGCTTTGAATAATAACGCTGTAGCTGTAATTATTTGTTTATCGTGTTGACTCAGTACCATGCACCCCTTGCTTCTTGCCTTCATTTTACCATTTCTTGGAATTTCCAGCTTTTTGCAGTCATTCCTCTTTTCCACAGAGTTTTAAGCTTGGTTAATAGATTAATGATTTTTGATAATGTTGCAAAAAATGAAACAAACAAGATTGTAATGATATGTTAGAATGATTTGTCTACCTAGAGATAAAATGTTTGGAAAAGTGATTTCATATCTACTAAAACTATTAGAGAAACTTGTGCCTCTTCTCAAGCAACTCAAAAACCAAAATAAGCATAAATATAGCATTTTTGGGGGGTTTTTTTCACGACTTTAGATTTAATGTTTTTTCTCTGTGAAGTATAAAGCCACTTCTAATTTTGTTTCTCTACTTTATGCTTGGAAAAAAAAAAGATGACAGCTTCTCAGCATTTGTGAAGTAATTAGAAAAAGTTATATATTTGAGTTATTTGTAAGAATTGGATGGAAGGCAAATGTTTTCAAAAGAACTTTAACTTAACATATTATTTTCATACTAGAATGATATATAGCATGTTGGCTCTTTGCCAACCAGACCTTATATTCCAATTTGTGTGCTGTAACTGGTGATCTGTTTACACAATGGCTTTTTTGCCAACCAAACTAAATTGAATACATTTTATACCAATCTGTGTGGCGCTGACTGTCTCTCAATCATGTATTTGTCTCTCAATCATGTATTTGTCTTGTATAATCATTGTGTGAATCAAAGACAATAAAATTGGTGTGTTTTTTTGTTTGGCTTCCTTAGAGTTACTTGAAGATGTTGGTCGAGTTGTGCTTCAAGAGCCTAAACACAACGACACAGGTAGTGCGAAAGCTTCCTGTCGCGTCGCATTTCATCGACTCTGTCATGCCGAAGGGTCTTGACGGGCTGGACGACTTGGTTGAAGCCATCGTGTTGGAGGTCATAAGTAACAAGGTATTGACAGCATTACCATTTGCTCGGTATAATTGTTTTACATTGTGAAGCGCCGCTGAGCACTCCAGGGTGAAAGTTGAGCGCTATACAAATTCATTATTTACATTACATTACATTACATGAAGAAAATAAATAAAAATGTACAACTAATACTAATAATAATAATCACATACCATGAAGTAAGTAAATAGGCAATGGATGTAAAAACCTTGTTCCCATGACGACACTAAATGACATTTGTTGCAGTATAATAATGGATGCAATTTGATATCGTTAATAATTTTATCAAACTGCTTTGTACCCTGACAAGTCGTTTAAACTAAGTGTTTTTCACCTGATGAAGGATATGATATATTATCTACCTCTTTCTTTCACTTTTATTGCACTATTAGCTTTTAAAGTTTTTAATGAAGTTATGCTATTCATGCATCTTGATTAATGGCTTTCCAATTATTATATGTTTGACATTTTTTCCCCAATTTTTTTATGTATCCTTTGCGGTGCTGCAATGCGGCTGACGCCTAGGTTTCTCCGGTCTACCTCGGAATAGCCCCTGAAGACAAATTACCCCCCTGGGATTAATAAAGGGAATTATAATTTATTTTATTTATTATCTCTTTCAGTACATGGCATTCGACGGAGGTTTCTCAGACAACATTCCATCGTTTGATAGCAACACCATCACTGTCTGTCCGTTTGCCGGAGAGTCGGACATTTGTCCTAGGGACTTGACAGCTCTGGACATCAACTTTGACCTCGGGAACACCAGCATGCAGGTCAGTGTCCGAGTCGAACGGAGGGTTTCAAGCATTTAGTCTTCGTCTGTATACAAGTTTATCGTATTTTATCTGTACACATGTAGCAGATTTATAGAATTTTGCCTCTATTCACGTAAAAGGTTTATAGCATTTTGTCTGTGGGCCATCTATGCTTGCTTGTTTGTCACAAGAGAGCACATCTACGTTGTTTGTTAAGGGCATTTAAGTCCTAAGAGAACGAGGATCATAACCAGATAAACAGCGAAAGGCTGTACCCAAGAATCAGATAAAGTAGAATAATGCAAGAAAAAAAACCAAGCAGGCAGCCTAACTTTTCCTTTTTATCAATGCAGCATTTAATTTATACCTTAAGGTACGTAAGGATGATAATATGTATTTCTATCCCATCCCCCCCTTCCCCCCCCTATCTATCATTGAATGCATTGTTTATCATCTTATTTTTTGTGCTTGAATAATTGGTAATGATGAGAATGTGAGCTTAAAGTAGAGGTAAACCTAGTTGAATCAACTCACTCACTTACTTACACCATCAAATATTCAATTCTTCCCACTGCAGGCTAGCGAAGACAATATATTCCGCCTTAGTCACGCCCTCAACCCAATGGAGCCAAAGATGTTGCAGAAATTGTGTGAGGAAGGTTACAACGAATGTCTACGATTCCTGAACAAAAAAGGTAGAGAAATAGAAATTTACCCAAATAAAAAATGATTGTAAAAAAGTGTTTCCAACATACTGAAATGGGGAATAAGATAAGATAAGTAAGTAAAATAACCTTTATTGATCCATGGAGGCAATTATTACCATGTGTTAGACAGAGCTCTGGCCAAGTAAATCCCTCATTCTCTCATGTACTTGCACTAACCATAACTTCATTCACGCTTAACTAATAATACATAACATTTTATAACAGTGATATAATGGAAAGTGAAAGGAGAATCTCTACATCAAAGCTATTTCATTATAGAAACAAAAGTAGCTTATAATTTCTTAGAGACAAGAGTTTAGATAACCTTACTTTTTTTGCCTTTTAAATTTCATTGTTTTGGATTGAGAGGGCAGAAAGTAGGATTCGTTAATCATTCTATTTAATTAAAGCACAAGTTAGAATTTATTCTGGAGGACTATACTCTCCGATTCACAAGTATACCTTTTGTTCCCCCTCTTTTATTAGAAAAAAAACTATTAAAAAAACCTTTCTTTCTTTTTTTAAATCAATTTCCTTTCTACCTTTTGGTGTAAGGTTAAGTGTGGACAAACTTTTGCCTTTGATCTCTATCCAGAGCCTTCCTCTTGGCATTTGAAAAAACATAAACACTTTAATTTTTTTTGCCAGATCTTCTTTGCTGCAGGAAGCACCTGATGACAAGGGCCACCCTTTCGTCATCCCCTTGCAACATTGGTCACGCCCACTGTAAATGCACCGTATGTCAGGCCACCGACGCCAAGATCAGGGTCTCTCTGTCCTGCGTCAACTGCCAGAAAGCCAAGAAGAGGGCTCTGATCTCCAACCTTCCAGATGACGTTCAAAACGGTAAGAGCTGATTTAAAAAAAAAAGATGTTTGTTTGTTATCTGTTCCCTTTAGAGTCGTGATTATTAGTGAAGGGACCAGCTCTGTGTCTGGCTGAGGACAATGTACAAGGCAGAAGGCATTGAAGAAGGCAGACCCAGCTAAAATGTATCCAGGTTAAGTGCAAGTCTGTGCCCCACTAGTACACATGGCCTGATACAGAGCTGGAAAATCTATAGATCAAGATTTTTAAGGCAAGCTGAGACCAGATGAGAAGTCATCTGCTTGATCTGCATGAAAATATTTGTGGTTTAAAGTTTAAAAAAATCGCATGCATGTAATCCTATTTTTCATGTAATATGCAACAACATTTAGTTATGGTAATTAATTTTTTTAATTTTTTATCACCCTATGTATTGATATCCGACTCAGCGCAATAAATTTGATTTTTAGATAATTTGAAAAATAACCACTCATCTATATTGCCTTTGTAAAAGAAGTGAATAAGTACAGCTTCAAAACTATAATGCGAAACAATACAACAAAAAAACGAGGTTTCGTCTGCAGGCTTGACTTTGTTAGCCCACATTTTAGATGAAAAAAAATAAATGAAAAAATCCATTCTTATGAACGAAAAATGAGGTTAAAAGTTTTCTCTGTCTTTCTGACTTTGAACAGAATTCCAAAAAGCTATAGATAGTTACCAGAGGAAATCTCACGACACATACTGGAGTCAAATGTTGTCCGTGCTGTGGTGGTGTGCGGAATGGATGTACTCCTCAACTATTTGCCTGGCAGATATGGCTATCAAGTAAGTCTTTAGAATGGCGGCTCAGGTGATAGTCCACTCCCACCTTTCTAGGGTTTGTTCATGCAATGTGAAAAAAACCCCAAAACCAAACCACATGAACAGGGCAAATACAGCAAATTTTTCAACCATCAAAACAGAAAAGCAAAAAGCTGACAAACATTTTAAACTTGTACAATGCAATCAATTCATGTTATTAATAAGGCATGAGCAACCAATCTATCAGCTGCTATTTTTTACATTTCACTTTTCAATTCTGTGTGAGCTGAGACAGTAATGTTTCCAGTACAGTCTTAGATCTTAGAACCTAGACAAAAACAAAACTCTAAGTTAGAACATTTGATGTGTTTGTTTACCTGATGTATGTGGAGTATTGTCATTTGTTTTAGTATTTGTGTACAGGAGATTTTGTAACGATTCATGATTTATTTCTACACTGATGAAACTTGCTTTGTATAGAGAATACTTTTATCTGGCACATGAATATTGTTTTATTTTGCAGATGCCTCCATGGTGTGTACTAGAAAATGACGTGTATTATATTGATGTTTTCTTCTTCATCTGATTTCAGATTTCAAGTGTGGGTGATAAAGTTTTGGGACAACATTGCATGCCTTGCTAAATATTCGCTGTTTCCTTTGGGGAAGAAACGGAAGCTCATTCGATTTATTTTGTCATCTCTACAGAAAACCATGACAGCTTCGTAAGTAGTAAGTGTTAGTCAAGTCGACCCTCTTAGTCATAATATTATATTGATTTTTTACAAGCTTAGAACACAGGTCTTGTCTACCGGAGTATGGAGTGCGCACTGATTGTAAACCAAATGATAGTAGTATGTAAAACGTTACGGAGAGACAATAATCAAGAAAGAAAATTAATTGTTGAAAAGGGGATTGAACCCATGCCTGCCACGGCAACACCGCCTTGCCACTAACAGCAGACTGACTTGTGCTACCAACTGAGCCATGCTGCCACCCCTCCCACCTCTGTCAGCTACTAGACAAATGTCAGTCAACCATGCTACAAACCGTGCTACAATCAACACAACATATATCTTTATTAAATCATATTACATCTATTTTCCACTCTACAGATATCCGTCAAAGTCCCCCACGAAGACTTGCTCTTTGAATAATTTCCAACACCTGCGCACTTGACTTGACTTGCCAATCTCTTCGTATTCATACGCCAAGAACCAAGATTGGTATAATGTGTGCTGGATAAATACCACAAATTGTTTTTTTTGGTGTTTTTTTGCAAGACTCCACCGCTCAGCACTTGTGGGCTTTGGCATTTCGTATGTGGCATCTTTATCTCTAATTTTTCGTTCATTTACATGCAAAAAAAAGTTGGAATGTTCTGAATCTGGGCAAAAAAAGTTGTTTTTAGTTGGCAGTTGAAGCTCAGGAAGGACTTACATTCTTGGTATAATTTTTAAATTAATTTTTTTGTGTATATAATTTGAATTTTAAATGTTTTATGTTGTGGATCTTCTTTTGTTAAATATAAAAAAAATCAATTCCGATTTGCAGGGCTCTTTTAGGTTAAGATGCGTTGACAAATGTTAGAAGAGGTTACTCGACAGAAAAGGCGTGTTTGTGTGTATGTGCGTGTGTGTGTGCGTGCGTGAGTGTGTGAGGGAATGAGAGAGGGCGGAAGTTAAAATGCCTTGTTGCTTAATGGCAAACTAATCTAAGCTTTTAAAAATACACACGAGCAAACCTGTAATTTCATTGTTTTTTTAAAAGTACCTCTCTTTTCTACCAAGGGAAGGTGTTCTTTCTTTGAACATACATTTTAAAATGTTCGTTTTTATTGTTCCTTTTTGTTAATTTATTTTTTCATAATTCTTAATAAGGCGATGGATAATCACATCAGTGAAATCAGTCATAGAAGATTTTTGATGATACTTTTTAAACAAAATACGAAACAAAATATTTCTTTTATAGCATGTTTTAATGTGTTCTGTTCTTTGACTTTTACGAATATTCGCCAGTCCATATTTTGTGTTTGTGTTAATGTTTCCAACAAGAGTACGGTTAACACACTTTGCAATTAAAGCCTTCATGTGAATACTGAATATGATACGTATATTGTGTTTCAAGCGTTAATGGCACACCAATGCAAACACTCCTCAGGTATCGGCAGCGGGAATAGATTAAAACCCCTTTGTATTATAAAACACTTTCATCACTCATGTTGACCCCTAAACACATTGTCTTTCAAATCTTATATTATTCCCTCTGCCTATCTAGCACTGCGACGCCAATGATAATCATTGGTGATAATTATGTTGTAATATGCGTGCACATTTACCACTCTCCGATACAATTGGAAAATGCTCCCAAGGGATTCATTCTTTCCTTTTACGTTATAATTATGCATTCTGAAAATTTTCAAAGCCGGTGAAATTCAAAATGTCCTAATTATTGTTACATTTATGTATTATTATATATATATTATTATATATATATTATATTATGTATTTATATTTATTATTTATAAGATGTTTTAATGGCAGTCATATTATTTCGTATTTGGATTGATCAACGTAATGTGACTATTTTGAAATGTTCAGTCATTCCGTGTTGCCTGCCCTTGGTTAAGCCTTGGCCTCCTATGTAGACAGGCCCTATGACTAAAATAGGGAGTGAGTGCTATATTTAGATGGCGTCTCTCATGTTGACGTGGCCAGTGCAATACCTCGTGTGACCACTGATTTTCGAATGTAAGGTGTGCCCAGGAGCTCATATTCCAAAGTACCTATAGGTGATGGGTAGACACTTAGTCTACATAGATATATTTGTCAGCCTTATTTGATAAACGTTGAACACAAGGATTTTGGACAAAATGGGATGATCTGCTTATCCTGAAGTATTGAACGACCTGATTTTCCAGTTCTGTGTTCAGCCCAAGATAGGGGCTTTGAATTTCAGGGCCTTGGGTTCCTTGCATGTCTGGGCATCACTCTAGCCATAATTCTTCTTTGAGTTGGTGGCCTGGTGGTCAGGCTCTAGATGGTGAGATTCGGGGTTTGAATCCTGACAGTGCTAATACTGATGTTTTAAGTCATTAACTTGGGTGTGAAGGAGTACCCGGCTACAGGCAGAGAAAGATATTGTCTGTTTGTTGTTGGTATAATAGCCCGAGGGAGTTGAGGAGGACATTAAATGACGTGGCCTGCGGGGGGATAAATGGTGTAAAGTCTTTTGTCTTTTGTTATTGGAGAATCTAACTGATCTTATCTCCGAGGAAGCAGTTTTGATTAGAAAAAATAATTTGTTTCATCTAACCAGCCTTTTTTTCCCCTCTCACATTTAACCTCCACTTTCTGTCCTGTATTTCATTCTTTATTCATGGGGGAAGTGATGTATTTTCAACGATAACATTTTGTTCAAAAATCGATGTAAAATGACTCTGCTGATAATTCTGTTTCTGTGGATAATTCTAAATGGATAAAGAAATCTTTTGTTTCATTTTATGAAATAATGTGTATATAATGCTGAAGCTGTTTATTGTTAACGACAAATTTGTCCTCACTGATATTAATTCAACTTGCCTTTCTTTGCAATAAACGCAGATATATAATATTTTCATGTCACGTAATTGATATACCGTATACTATAATCATGATTGGTTAGTGGTTATGGTTAATATAGCATGCATCTGTGTTGGTTAGTGGTTATGGTTAATATAGCATGCATCTGTGTTGGTTAGTGGTTATGGTTAATATAGCATGCATCTGTGTTGCCTGGAATCATGATTGGTTAGTGGTTATGGTTAATATAGCATGCATCTGTGTTGCCTGGAATCATTATTAAATGTTGTAACAATTATTAATCATGTACAAATTTGATTTCTTCAAATGATCACATATCCATAATAACAGTGACAGGAATATTATTATTAACCCCTTCATGCCAAACACAAATACTTTAAAAGACGTGTATTCTCTATTTCATTGCCCTATTAATTTGATATTTTACATGAATTATGTTCGTCGAACGCAGTGGGGCTCATCTTTGATTTCTGATGCAGAGTCTTTCTAGCTATGTGTAAGGTGATGAGTGGTGACAGTCCTCGTCGTCATTTGGATTTACTTCCATTTGTCATGTACACCCTTCAGAGCTTGACACATGGCTGGCCCCTACACTGCTTTTTGCGGTGTTAAGGGGACTCCGTAAACAACAAAATGTTTGTTGATGTAATGTAACTTTGCCAAATACTGGAAACAATAAGTAATTAGTAATTCAGTTAGTGAAGGGCATAGGGAAAGAGACATACAATTCTTTTTTGGTGGGAAGTTAGGAAGTTGAAGTTGAATCAGAAAGTTAAG
The DNA here is from genome assembly GCA_030265205.1 of Dirona pellucida. Classification (NCBI taxonomy): domain Eukaryota; kingdom Metazoa; phylum Mollusca; class Gastropoda; order Nudibranchia; family Dironidae; genus Dirona; species Dirona pellucida. The sequence goes on along the minus strand of JARDUL010014788.1, from coordinate 3,260 downwards.
TGCCAGATAGATCTTGGTGTTTACTCACAGTCATGGTGATATTTATATTACCAAGTCTATCGATGGTCATTTGACAAACCTATCAATGATAAAATTACTATTATACAAATCAGCTGTCAATTAATTGTTTACCTTCCACCATTGCCAAACAAGGAAAACTATTCTTATAATGTAATATTTATAAACCTTCCATTATTTGTCAAACAAGGGAAGCTACTCTTATGAATCACAATGTACATAGCTATAATATCAAGAGTTGAAGTCCATGGAATAATATTGGATTACCCTCCATTATTGTCATACAATTACTCTTATCATTATCAATCATAATGCAGTTTGCGATGTATCCATAATAGATATCAACATTTGCAGCCAATGGAGTCATAATATTGGATGTACTCAGAAAGCACTGATAACACACTGTAGTGTGTAAAGTTTGTTATTTTTTACATTTATTTGAAATCCACTTTTGCCTTTGTTGTACTTGTACTGACCAAATTAAGAACTTTGTCAAAAAAATGTTGACAAACTTTTTATGTATAACAATATAATACATGAGATGATAAATATGATAATTGTCTTGAAACCACTTTGTCTAATTGTTGGATTTCAGGTTTGAACTATTGGCATTATTGATTTGCATTATCTTTGCAAACATGAAAATTAGTCATTGACTGATTGTTTGTTTTATTAATGAAGAGATGAAAATAAAGTGTTCCCAGATTATTCATCTGATTGTTGTCTTGTTTGTTTTCCTGAAAGAACCCCCACCGAAACCAAACCCATATAAATGTTATGTGTGGAAAAATGCAGTCTTGTTGATTAGGAAGCAAACCACGAAACATTGATTGGCACAAAGACTGTTTTATATTTTCCATTTTTCATAATTGCATAGAAACAATTTGTTAGCTGAAGAAGGGGACCTCTAAATCGTTCTTTTGTGTTGGCAATTTGCTTTTTATTTGCCCAGGTGGCAACTCCCAGTTGTCCTGTAACTAAGAGTAACCACTGGGGTAACAGCAGATTGTTTATCTGGAGTAACAGCTAATTGTTTAACTGGAGTAGCAGCAAATTGTTTATCGGTAAAATGTATGGACCTCATACTTTTTGCGGTATAAAGGGGACTCGATAAACAACAACATTGTGCTTTTTATTCGAAGCTGTACAATGAGAGCTCAAGTTGTATCTTTTTTGAAAATATACCCCGAAGACAAATAAATGCTCATGTGGACGAATTCAATGCAATTTGATATTTGAGCGGTTGATTGTACTCAAATATTAAAAATAAAATTTGCCTGTATTATGTCCACAATAGCATTTTGTCTTTTGTGTTTATTTTGAAAAAAGACCGAAATAACTCAGCGTCACCCGCAGTGCACAGCCGCAATGTATGCAATAGGAGTTAATTTGCTTGCCCAAGGGAAAAAAATATATGCTTAAAGCAAGACTCAAGCCCCCGCCACGATTGTGGTTAGTGCAATGTCCAAACCTCTCAGCCACCTCTTGTTTGGCAGCTTCTAGCAGGAATCACCAGCTTTGTTATAATCAATGTCTGAAGTGGATGAGCTCAGAATATTCCAGGGGCTGTATTAACAGACCATACGTTAACTGTTAGAACATTTTGGCACAACCTTATTGCAGTGAATTATACTCACAACACTGCATGTTCCTTTGCATTACTCATGTAATTTTTAATGAATAAAATTGTGCCAAGCTGTGCTAACAGTTAATGTATGGTCTGTAAATACCGGCGCTGGTACATTTCCAGAAACACTTGATTGTCTTCTCAGTTTAAACAGCTTCGTCCTTGTCCAAAAAATGATATTTGCACCTGAAGTCCTTGGGAAAGACTCTTTACACATTTTTTCCTCACTCGTCTCGGGTGTGAATGGTTACCCAGCGACAGGCACAGAAATATATTATTATTAGCCTGTTAGTATGATGCAGCCAAACAGGCAGTTATAATGTATGCTCCCTACCGAGTTGAGAAGGATATTGAATGACACAGCCTGTTGGGGGATACATGATGTTAAGTCTTTAAGCCTGTACTTATATGGGGATGTTTGTTATCTGTTCCCTGTAGTACTGTGATTAAACAGTGTAGGGACCAGCTCTATGTCTGACCGAGGACAGGGCACAAGGCAGAAGGCATCGATGTGCAGACCCAGATAAAATGTATCCAGATTAAGTGCAAGTCTGTTCCCCCACTAATACACATGGCCTGACACAGGGCTGGGAAATCTATTGATCAAGATTTTAAGACAAGCAGGGGATCAGCCCACTGTGCTTATACGGGTGTACGAGACTACAAACCTGTCTTTAACCTATCTTTATCCACTGTCGTCGTCATGGTCTTGTCAAGAGTCTGCCACTGCATCACATTCCTGATATTTTCACTCGACAACTCAAATGATTCATTGTCTAAAATGTAATTTCCCAGAGAGAATGCTTGCGTATTCTTCAGCTTGGTTGGTGGGTTGCGAGGAACGAAATCCACAACTCTTCCTGTTCTCACTTCTCTCCCTCCCCCCCCCCTCTCTCTCTCTCGCCGATGGCATTTTCTCTTCCCCACTCTCTCTTCTCTCCCTCCCCCAGCATATCTCTTGGCTGGCCCTTCAACCCAATTCACCCTGGATATATTGTCAATCAATATGTCCGCGCAGGACTTGGCACTTTTAAACTGTCTGGAGTATGAGACAGGTCTACGTAGGAGACACTCCATGATGTTTTATTTTATACCTCACTCCCAAGTAACACAAAGAGAAAACTCAAAATGTTCCAACTGTGCAGTTTACGTATTATAGTCTGTGTAGACGGCCCCTGACTTTTAATTAATGTTTTTAAATACTTATTTTACTCTCTTTCTTCCTTTATCAATTTCCTTTCAGTTCCATCTTTCGCTGTAAGGTTTAAAAGTGTGAACGAACTTTCGCCATTGATCTCTTTCCTGAGACTTCCTCTTTGCATCCAAATATCTACCTATCTACACCCCCTCTCTTTTTATCACCTCTGATGTATTATATTATAATCTACATGTGTGAAATACCACTCACCAATCTGGGTCTTCTGTCGTGAGTTTTAACTTGAACTCACTACCTTTCAAACAAAGTTTACATGTCCTCGGTCTGGTGAGAGGCGCGAGTGAACGGTTAAAACGATATAAAAGTAATAATAATACTAATAATAATACTAATAATGATAATAATAATAATAATAATAATAATAATAATAATAATAATAATGATAATAATAATAATAAT
>JARDUL010014454.1:0-12870 GCA_030265205.1 Dirona pellucida | reverse complement strand
CCCCCCCCCCCCCCCCCCCCTACGCCCCATCATATCTGAAAACTTTTGCTTCATCTAAAGGATTGAGATATCAAGCATATATTACTGAGCACCACCCACATTGTTACTCTGACCTGTGTAATTTTCAATGTTTGTGTAGTGTCTACTCTTGTGCAACAAAACATAAAGGCTGTGGTTTTCCATCTAGATGGGCTTTGCAAATTTGTAGGTAAAAGAATTATGAACGTCGTCCATTTTATTACCTCACACATTAAGAATCAATATGTGTCATTGACTTACTATGTCCATTTATACATTCATACTTTTTGAAGAGACGCTACAAAAACAAATATGAAAGACCAGTTCATTTCATTATTTATTTTGTTGATTATATATGCATTTTTTTTTTATGCAGAGCCTTAATCGAGCCTGACAAGTTAACATGTGAAAGTTCATTCTACTGGTCTCGACTGATAAAATTTGTTTGTGATGCTGGCCACACCTATGATGAGCAACTGGATCTGATCAGGCCCAATTGTGTAGAATTTTGCACCTACGTTGAGGGGTGAGTACTTGATAGCCTTCAAAGAGAATGAGTTTGATTCAAATTCTTGATGGTTTTTTGGTTTTTTAAATAAGGAAATTGAACTTTTTAAATATATATTTCAAAGCACTGGTGACAATATTTATTTTGTATTTTTATTTAACTAAATCTTTTTTCTCTAGTTTTACCAAGAAGCTGGCAGACTGTAAAAATGAAGAGGAGATGATGGACCTGGAATTCATTATGGAACAACTGCTTCTCATTCTGTCCTCTATGTGTGTTTCAGATCAGGCTAGCAGGTAAAGTTCATGATCTGTTATCTTGCTTTAATAAATTCTCTTTTTTATGCTTTCGATCCGGAGGCAACAAAATAATCCCACATGTTGCCAAAGATCTAAAGTCCTCAGGAAGTGTGTTTTTTCTGTTAGTATAAAATAAAATTGAGGCATGTGTCATTGAGTCGAATACATTTTTAAGAAGTGTCATCTTGGTTGTAGCCAGGTACTAGTCTGCATTCTGCCTCAGTTTGGATTCTTGTTTGGAAGGGGGAAAAAAAATTTTCAGGTATGTATTTGAAAGACTCATCCACTTATGTATACATTTGCTGAGCGTGATCGATAATGCTGAATTTGCCGTTTTGTATTTTTATTACATTGAAGACAGCTTTTAATTAGTGCTTTTATATTTGTATGTTGTTTTTTTGTTTGTTTGGGGTGGGTTTTTTTACACAACCCGAATGTTGGTTTTTGGTTATTCTTTTTTTTTCTTTCTATGTAGGAAAGTAATGGAGACTTTGCTACACAACCTGATCATGTGGGAATCTGTTTGGCCATCTCTGATGGTTCACATCATGCCTTGTCTCAAACTTATCCACACAGACGTTCATCATCTGGCTGCTTTCCTGGTAGAAACCATTTCAGAGATTCGTGAGCCAATTACAAAGGTTGAGAAAGCTTTAAGTAAAGCAGCTCACAGGGACTTAGATGTAAAGGCAAGTTTGGTTTTGTGTGGGGGGGGGGGGGGGGGGGGGGGGTGTTGACTTATCACATTTTGGTTTCTTTAAAAAATATATATATTTGTTTATAGTCAGTCCATTTGGGTATTTTTCTTTCTTCATCTTTTGGGTTATGACAGATGATTGTAAAGTTCAATACGCATGATTATTTGCTGGAGGGTTGGTATATTAAATACCATCAATTTCCTTGTACCCATCCTCATTATTTTAGAGTAAAAGGTTTGCCATGTGTCAATGATAGTTATTATGTGTTCTGATTACGATTGTACTGGGTAGAAGAATTATGAAATGCGTGCAACATATATTTTCAAATTGTAATGAAGACTTGGAATAATCTATCATATAGGTGTGTTTAAAATATATTCATTTTCATTGATTACATTTTAGTATGCATCTCTTAAGTGATAAATATTGGATTCTCATCTTCTCATTTTCACAAGTATGCTACCTGTTTGACATTAAATGTTGTATATTGTATTTGATATTGTTTACCTAGATTGCTGGAATAAAAATAAAAATACATCAGCTGAGGGAAGATCTGGACCAGTGCATTCACGATGAGGATTTTGAGAAAGCAGCACAATTAAAAACCCATATTTCCGACCTAGATTTAGAGAAATCTTCTTTAATGCAGGACACTGAACCCATCTTGGAGGAAGTTAGGACTCAGAGAGTATGTATATTTTTTTTATTTTTTTTTCATGAATCGAGGAATACCTATCTCCTTATTATGATGGCCACACAAGTTTTTGGGTTTGGGTTTTTTTTTACAAGAAGACATTTTGAATTTATCTAGAAATGTTCTAGATAATTGGATTAATTGAACTGATCAGAGTAATTTAAATGTCAAATGGAACTCAAGGTGTGTTAAATGACTGTGAGTAATTTTGATGGGGATTGTATTTGTTAGTTCGGTATTAAATTTCTTCATTCCTTAAAAACTCTTAGATTGAGTCAATGATTTGTATATTTATGGTTTAATCAGTGATTTTAGAAATTTGATCTTGAGAATTGAATCACTTTTTTTTTTCCCTCTAATTTTCATTCACATTGTGATAATGTGTTTTTCTTGTCACCTGTACGTAGAATGATCCGCTGACCCTTTTGAAGTGCCTGACCTTGGTGTGTGAATTTCTATCTCTTTCAAATGTGGAAACAATGACGCCCACCTTGCAGACACTGATGGAAAATGAGGTTGGAGCTTTTATTTAATCTATTTTCAGTCCCAAGGATTTTAATTGGGGGGGGGGGGGGGTAATATTTTAAAATATATTTTTATGTCATTGAAAATCTGACAGATTTGCGTCACTGTTATTTTATTATTTTGATTTTCTCGTTGTTTAAAGATTTATTTGGTTATTTTTGCAGAAAGTGATGATTCATAAAACACAGTTTTCTGTGTTTTGGTGGATGTTTCTGAACATTAACCCACTTACTCTGTGGCTATGAAAAATGTATGACAGTTGACATAAAATAGGAGGAACAACAAAATTCTCCATGATATTTTTCACAGAGCAATATTCTATTTATTTTAGATTCTTCCTGGTATGACCAATGAAGTGGCTGAGATCCGCAACTATGCACTGAAGGCTATTGGCTTGTGCTGTTTGATCAAGAAAGACATCATCTTTCAGCACCTACCTCTCTTGCTCCAGGTATATAAAATGCACTTTATTTTATTTTTTTTCCCCCTTTCAAAATTTTTTTTTTTTTTTTTTTTTGCAGAGCTGTTTTTTTTGTCAGGGACAGCTCTGTAAATGCCTTTTTTATGTTAAATTTAGGGAGTCAGTCCCTAGTATATTGATTGATATGCCCGCTTTGGGATGCAGAGGTTCTAAGTTTCAATCCTGAGTTTGGGGAGCCAGTGGTGCAGTGGCTAAGTCACTCGCCTTTGGTTCGAGAGGTCGCGGGTGTAAATCCCGGAGGAAGCACTGTTTTTTTTCTCAAGACCTCGATCCCACATTGCGGCGCTGCTCTGGGGCTGACGCCTGGGTTATTCCTGTTTACCCTCGGAATAGACCTTAAAGACAAATTTCCCCCTGGGATGAATAAAGGGAATTTTATTATTATTTATTTTATTATTTATTACATTATTTATTACAAGGCGCTGTCTCCTATTGCAGATAGCCTTTAAACAGGTGTCCTCTCTGATGTGACATTGCTGTGTGCAAAAGTGCGTTAATGTTAACATTTAGTTAATGTTTCGCTTTTCATTTTTACAGCTGAATATATGTTAATAATGTGGCTGTAGTTGTGTTGACCTGTTTCTTATTTGTATACGAACCTGACTAATTTCTACCGTACTACATGTCCTTGGTTGCGGTTGTTTAGCCAATGATACCGTATTTCAGTAATTTTTACTTTTAACTTTATTACACATATGCTGAATGGATGAAACTGTTTGTCTTATTATGATCACAGGCATCACAGATTGACACACAGTTGGTGAGGGTTACAGCCCTTAAATCCATCTTTGATTTGATCCACATCCACGGCCTTGATGCTTTCAAAGACGACGATAAAGATGAATCTGTCCATATAGAAATGGAAAAGTCTGCAGCGAGAACGGAGGAGCAAACAACAGAAACGGGTCTAAGCTCAGCAGACTTGTACGATGAGAGTCAAAGCGAGGAGGATAAAAACTTGAATGAGACAGCAAATAAAGTTGTCACTATACTCAGTGCTGCTTTGGATAATGAGGTATGTAAGCTTTATCTAACTATTTAAGAGGGTTTTCATATCAGTAAGAGGAGAGCATTAATGTTACTGATCATCTAACTCTGGTTCGAGTCATTGAAAATAGATTGAATAAAAATAAATGTGGTTCTCCATGGAGAGAAGTTGTCATTAATTTGGCAATAGATAAGATCTTTTAGATATTATTTGACTACATAACTTGAAGCACCAGCTCACCTTGGAAATATCATGATTTGCGTTAATGATATCCATGCATGTGTTGAAATGCCACATTATTGTATATTAGTGGTCAATCCTCGACACAAAATGATAGACTTAACTTAACAGTACTTAGTTTTCAAGGAACAGAAATGTGACAGTACTTGTTTGCAGTAAAGTGTTGTTGTTTTGGGTTGTTTTTTTCTTCAGTAATAGTTGTTAAAAACATGAATCATCAGAATCTTTTAGATGTATCTTGTATTGTTTGGTTTTTTTGCCAAAATAGTTTAAAATATGTATCTGCTTTTCAGTGAAATATCAAATTGCTCACTATTTCTTCCCCAGTGTCCAGACATTCGCATTGTAGCCGTAGAGGGTTTCTCCAAGCTCCTCCTATCAGGTCGCCTTGTGTCATCTAATCTCCTGTCACACTTATTGCTTTTATGGTTCAATCCACTGAGTGAAGATGACGCAGCTTTGCTACAGATCCTTGCTGTTTTCTTCCCGCTGTTTGCCTACACAAACAGGTAACTGAAAGGCTGAGGCTGTATAATCGCCAAACTTTTACTTTGAACAATTTGAGCTGGATGTTTGTTTGGGTTTGTTTTTATTTTTTGGGGGTTTGTTGGTTTGGTTTTTTTTTGGGGGGGGGGGGGGTACCAGCAAACCCATGATTAAAGCATTTCTCAAGTCTATCAAATTAATGGTTGCATATTTCGCTCTGAAATGAAATCAAAACAGGCAGTATAATTTTACCATTTGACATATTGATGAAATGTCTGAAAATGTATGATTTTAATCTTGTTGAAAACTTTTTTATCCGTTTTATTTCAATTAGTTCAAACCAACAGCTGATAGAAGAAACTTTCCTACCCACCCTTCGCACAATCCTCCGAGCACCATCCTCATCCCCTCTTGCAGAAGTAAACGAGCTGAACGTAGCAAGCTTCTTGTGTAGACTGACGGATGCTGAACATTTGATAGACAACCAAATCTCAAAGTCTGCCATAAAAGTAAGTCATCTGTTTCATTGTGTTTATCTGGCTGTGTAAAATTTTAAGCGTGAAATAATGGGGGGGGATTCTGGGTCTCTGAATCATCTTAATCTGTGTAGCTGTGCACATACGTCACCTCAATGTTTCATTCATACATTATTTGTTTCTTATTGTGGGGGGGGGGGGGTATTATTTAAATAACATTATTTTGAATTTAGCTCAATGAAGTGGATTTTTATTTTTATTGCGATATATATTTAAATAACATTATTTTGCATTTACCTCAACGAAGTAGTTTTTATTATTATTCCGCTTTGAATGTTTTTAAACTCTTAAACTACGATTGCTGAGTAATTTTGGGATGCTTGTAAGTGACCTTTTATTTTCAGACTATGCATAATACATCGTGTATGGATACGCCAAGGATGGAGACACACATAATGGTGGTTAATATACAATCTTGTTCTGGTTCACTTCATTACCTTTTTGAATTATTATTTACTTATAGTTTGTTGGGGTTTTTTTGTTCTATTGATGCCATTCCTTTTTTTGTGAGTGGTATTGTGACCTTGTTATATTTTTGGAGTCAGTTTGATTAAATGTGTGCCTCCACCAAATTTTTCAAGTTTTTAAAAAATTAGCCCTTAATTGTAATTTGTTTGGTGGTGGCTTGTTAAAGATTTCTTTTCTATTTGGCCCAAATTGTTGCAGTATTTATATTGTGATTAGTGATCAAGCTGAACAGCACTGGATGTCACCTTTTTTAGGCTGTGCAGTTTTAATTTTTCAAGTGTCATTTCTTTATATTTTAAGTTTGATTCCTGTTACTAAGTTTTCAGAGTTTTTGCGTCCCAATTGCCATGCACCATTAAGTACTTTGAGAAAATTTTAACAAGTTACTTCCCCTAATACCTGATCAACCCAGGTGACTGTTAATTAATTTTGAAGGCTTTATTGCCGACACGGATGGTTATGGGCTGTGGAGGATAAAAGTGAAACTAAATAGCATGGATTTGGGTATTTTCTATCAACATGGGGTGATTTCCAGCAACAATTGCTTCTTACAAAAGCACATGATAACATTGATGTCTGATAGAATCAGATATGAAACAAGCTGGTGCTGATGTAGAAAAGTAATGTGACAGGAAAAATTGAATGAAATTTGATTTCTTCACATTTTTTTCCCCTTCAAAATCATAACTTCCGACAGCTTTTTCTTTTGTTTTAGGTTGATAATGGGGATGATAAATATGTATATCTTTCATCTGTACATCTATTTAGTGGCCAACATCTAATTTGTTATGGCTTTTCATATTTACAAGAAATAAATGACATGACAGGGCAGGCCCTTTTTCTTTTCAATCTTGACTTTGATGATTTTCATTTTTCCTTTTCTCCACCAATAAACAGACGGACTGAGAAAGCTGTGACATAGTTTACTTTAAACAATCTTTCTCTTTTTTTTCAGGAGAATCCTTGTCACGACAGCCTGGCTGTAAAGCTTTGTAATGAGATTTTGTCATCACCCGATTCCTTCCACGTCAAGTTGTGGCTCAAAATTCTCGGCCAGCTATTTATTACCCCAGACAATGCCACGCTCCTGCGTGACTTGCTCACCCTGTGTGACAAGATGGCAATGGTGAGTAAGATTTGGTGGAGCTAAAAAGTTTTGTGTTTCCTTCTTCCTTATTACCGTATCTTAGTGTTCTAATTAATGCTGATTGTTTGAGATCACACTGATGGCAGGTGAAGATGAACTAGACTGTTTTCTGATATTTTGCCAGTAAGTGGACACCTGATGCAATTGAGTTCACAGTCCTTGATTTTCGTACAAGTACAGGCTCACAGACTTGACATCATTTATTAGCCCCTGGCAGACCACGTCATACAAAGTCCTTCTCAACTTCCCAGTGCTGCACTCTGTCATGTGTATCAGATCATACTAGCATTCTGGCAAATGCCTTCTTTGCCTGTGGCCAGGTACTCATTCACACTGGAGTCAAGTGAGGAAAATTTTTCCCAAGGACTCACAGTCAAGTCTTAACTATGCGGGATTCAAACTCAGGACCACTGGATCTAGAGTCCTGTAGCCTAACCACTCAGCCACAGATATTGGTCAATGGCTTTTCATTTTACATTAGGACAGAGCAGTGTAGTGTTAGCAGCTTATTGGATCATCAGATGTTTTTAAATATAGTGTTTCAATTTTCTGTCCTTGTAAATTTAATCATGCATAAAGTAAAGATAACTAAATAAAGTGAAAAATCGCACACATGAAAGAAAGAAAAAAGTGATTAGGCTTCTTAAACTTTTATGTGGAGCTGCTTTGATTGAAGTTTACAATCCCATTTATTTAAATCTGTACTATTACTATTCATCTCAGATGGGTATGAAATCTATTGATTTTCCTCAAATGATTCTTTTCTTGTTGATTTGATGATGGGTGACCTACCATTTTTGTTCAGGTGAGACAACAGTCATACAGTTTCACTTTTTTGATGTCTTTCTCAGTTTCTGGGTTGATTTCAGGATTCTAAAGAATGTTTTGAAAATGTGTAAGAGTTTGGTTTGTTATTTGTTTGTTTGTTATTTAATCCTGCAAATATGAACACACTTTTTTTTAATTTGTTATGAAATACCATTTTCACCATTCCTTCGTTGTAGGAGTAGATATATGACATGACACTATTTAAATATTCCTCTTAAAAACAGGTTGTCACAGAGAAACAGTGTGTTAAGCTGTTAGATGATGTGACCCGCAACATCAGTAGTATGTTGCAGAGTGTGCAGAATAGCACAGAAGCTGATGAGGCGGGAGACAATAATGAAGATCCCGATGTGGCAAATGTGAATAAAACTCCTGAACAAAGAGTTGCAGGAAAGGAACAGGAAAATGCCTCCTGCACCCCAGCACCATCAAACAGTAAGTGGAATATTAGAATGTTTTATTGTATTATTTATTTATTGCCTTAAGATTCCTAATGTATGTTGGTTGCACACGGAAACTGTTAATCCAATTATTTGGCAGATTATAATTATAGTTGCTTTTTAAAAAAAATTATTTACTTTGACATGAGCAAAAATAAGAGTATTGAGACCAGCAAAATGTTTTATAGTAAACGTTAATTGACTCGAGGGCCTAATGTATGTTGGTTGCACACGGAAACTGTTAATCCAATTATTTGGCAGATTATAATTATAGTTGCTTTTTTTAAATTTTAATTTACTTTGACATGAGTAAAAATAAGAGTATTGAGACCAGCAAAATGTTTCATAGTAAACGTTAATTGACTCGAGGGCCATTTTTATTGTATTTAAAAAAAGATGTCCAGATAAGTGTTGGTCAAGTCATTTACAGGGCTGAATTTTGTGGTCATCCTGTGAATATTCCTGTGCCTTTTTTCTTGTTCCCCCCCCCCCCCCCCCCTTTCTTCCCACTCCCCACCCCCTAACTCTGCTTGCATAAAGGTAAGACTATAGAAATGTCTTTTCACTCATGTCCTGTTCTTTGGAAGGTCTGTCATATCCTGCTAATTACATTTTATAACTGATTTATATCATCAATGTTGAGTGCTAAACCAAAATCTCCTATCATTTTCAGTGAAGACACCAGCTAACCCTAAATCAACCCGTGCTTCCAAAGCTAAAAGCACAGCGAGATCAGTCAGAGGCAATGCCAATTTCAGGTAACTAATTTAACTAAATGATTCCCAAAACCTCAATCAAAAAATATCTGGCAAGTTTATTTGGACACAATACTTTCTGCTGCTAGAAATGGGCGATTTCAATAAAAATGCTTCTGGGAACTGTGAGCGCACATAATTTACAGCATACATACTGTACTCTTTATGACACTTCCAATATTAAAATCAACATTGTTCAACCATTACATTGGTTTCATTTCTGAATGCCATTAACCGGAATCGGCATGTAAATATCAAAATAATTGGCTATGGATGGACCGATTTCAGACTTTTGTCGAAAATGAAAACCCAACCAATCATTACTATTACTACAATTATTTCAATAAAGCAGAAAATAGGTCATTTGTTGAGATTTCAAGAAAACAAAATATGAAACATTGAAATGCAGTCAATGACAGTCCCCCCAAGTTCGCCCGCAATTGCAGTGGGCAATGTTTTTATATTGTAAAAATCTGGTTATTGTGATTTATTTTTTTAAATTTTGCACAAGATTCACAGTACAGTGACCTGGTCCGATTGTAGTAATGATAATAATGATGATAATACAAATTAATGATACCTATAGAGATGATAACAATAATAGCAATGAAATTAATTACAAGAAGAAGGATAATGATATAATGATCATATATGTCGTGTTGTCTACCTTTCTAAACAGTCGTTTGGATGACAATGTTTTTGCAACCCCGGCTCAAGTGAGGACCAGACGTGCTGAAGCACTGGAAGAAAGCAGGGTTAATTTGGAAAACTTGCTGCTAGAAAGTAGTGCTTCCAAGACACCCAAGAAGTCAGGGAAAACTCCCAAAAGGTAGGATTCATTTTTTCTTGTCATATTTATCTTAAAATCTTTTATTGAACTTGGATGGAAGAAAATGGTTGAAGAGCATTGGAGGCCCTTCTCATACCAGTATTTAATCAAGCACAAAGTTGAGATCAAATGCATTCAATTTTATCTGTAACAGTAAAAGCATGATCAATAATATCAATATCAGATTATTTTTTTCTTTTCCTTGATTTGTTTGTACATCAGCCTCTAGTGAATAATGTAGATTTGTGATTTTTATATCAGGATAATACTAATAATACAGATTTTGCTTTTCAAATGTGTGGCAGCTTGCGAGTTGCTGAGTGCAAACAGCATATTTCACTGTGGAATCTCATGGGGTTATTTTTCATTTCAATCTGTACACGCCACTGGTTACTAATTTGATATCACTTTTACAAATGAATTGTTCAAAGTAATCTAAAACTTCCCAGTTTATGATGCTGCTAATGCTAAAATAGCCATTTGTTTCACCAGCAGTCCAACTTGTAACTTTTTGGAATTGCTTGTCATCAATAACTTCTGCCCGTCAAATTTCATTGATTGCAAAGTTTTCCTTACCATCAAATGAAAATAGAAAATGATCAGTGGGTAGAGGTTGAATAGGCTACTTTGTTATCTGTTCCCTTTGATGCGCAGACCCAGATATAATGTATCCCGGTTAAGTGCAAGTCTGTGCCCCACTAGTACACATGGCCTGATACAGAGCTGGAAAATCTATGGATTTTTAAGGCAAGCAGGGGATCAGCCCACTGTGCCTGAAAAGGCTACTTATATGCAATGTACGAAAAAGGAAGAGTAGCATAGCATGTTATTATACATGGCTGAAATAACGCAATATGTTGTATAATTTAATACATCATTCTTCATAATTATATTGATTGTTGCTTGCAATTAGCTTCCTCCTTGAGAATAAGATATATTAATTTTTTATCTATTGTACCTTTCTGTGTTGTATAAGATATCCATTTTCATTTTATTTTCCCATTCAGGCCTCTTCACAATATCCAAGATCCATCTTTTGCCAGCTAATCAATGGTCAAGCCATTTGCTATTACTATTACTGTTATTTTCTATAATATATTTTTATTTCCTCTCCTAACACAACCAATCATATATGTACTACTACTCAACAACAAAATAAATGCAACACTTTTTTGAACTGCTGTTACAGAATTACTTGTTTTGTGTTGAGTTTTGGCGAGAGGATTGGAAATATAATTGATCAAATATTATCAATAAATCTATTTTACAAATTGTGGACCTGGTTATGATTTCCAAGATTTCGTAATTCTATATCTATCAGTTATAAAGGACTCTTCATATCCTTTGTGTGGCCAAATCAAATTGTTGGGGTTTTTTTCCTTCGGAAAGCTGTGACAAACCAATTACTACCCTACAGTGCAGTCCGTAAGAAGTCAACCTCTGACTTTTGTTAGTGGTCCCATTTTTTCCTTTCTTTATTATTATAGTAACTCTTGTTTCTGATTATGTCAACAGATTCAGCTGTACTTAAGATAAACTTGTAAGGCCACACATCAGTGGGTTACTGTAGCACACGCGCCGATAGGCCTACGCTGCCTGAGGCCATTAATTCTAATTATCTTGCACAAGGATTCTCCCTCAACGCAACACCCCATATTCAATGGTCACTTCTCCCCACCTCGCTTTGTTGCATTGCAATGCAAAACACGCCTAGGCCTCTCTCTCTTGGAAATGGTTAAGATAAACCTTGCATAAGATAAACTCATGATCTGGTCCCACTGAGCTTATCTTAAGCGGACTCCACTGTATCTCATCACTTAAAATCAACACATCGACTGACATCGTGAAAGGGAAATATTTTGTTTCCTGTCTTTATATTGAATAATACATGCAGAGGCCTTACTCGTATGTGCAATCAAGATTTGTAGTTATAGTCGTAGGCATTTTAATTCATCCTTGCTTAAAGTCGACAAATTATTACGGTTTTGAGGTGATGACTTGAACTTGACTGCACTGTATGTTGGAATGCTATCAGGAATATTATCGTCAATCTTTTTTGCCCGTTAGGTACTGTGAAAATATTGAATTGTATTTTTGATGGTATAAATGTTTATTTGGTACCTCAATCACTGCTCCACTAGAATTGTGTGCCTGAGCACAAATAAAAACTAATTGCCCTGACCTAGCAATAGCAATGCAGAAATGAAGTCATTTTGTGGTTTGAAGTACATTGGTTATGCAAGCTTCCCTCATTTCAGGGTGCACTTTGGCCAATTTTCAGATATTTTTTCACTGGATTCAGAATTTTTCCATTCAAATTTATGCCTCAGTCACATTTTTGTCCTATGTAATTACTTTGAATTGTGCTCGGATGTTTTAAGCACAAAGCCTGAGATGAACTTTTTTAAATGGTGGTAGGCATTTTTTTTTTAACAGGTGGGGGTGTTGCCTTCAGCATTGAAAAGAACAATCACGATTATAAATTAAATGAATTCTTTGTGAAATTACCTAGCCATTATTCAATGGAGAAAATGATTTTTGACAAGCATGAGGTTGAGAGGCTGACTCTTATATGGCTTGATTCATGCCATCAACAATCATGTTCCAGTTCTTGACCTTGGTCTACTACTACTTTTCTGGCACTACCACTGAGTACCACCATATTAATTCCCTACAATTTTTCTAACTGCAACTGCAATAATGCTTTTTAAAATGTTAGGGATTTTTGTTTGCAAATCACTGTTACTGTTAATCAAGAGCAGCAGCTTTATCAAGGTGATGTGCGCTTTCACTTTGGCAGTCTCTCCTCAATAACTTAATAATTAGCATTATCTGATTAATACTGAACATGGTGTACAGTACATGCCGGCATTAAGCACGCTGCTATTAAGCACGGTTCGGACTCAAGCACACTAAATGGCTCTTACCGA
>JARDUL010014232.1:0-13198 GCA_030265205.1 Dirona pellucida | reverse complement strand
TAATAATAATAATAATAATAATAATAATAATAATAATAATAATAATAATAATAATACATAGCATTTATACAGCGCATGATCATGACTAGGTTATGCTATATGCGCTTCACAATCAGTTACGTAAAAGACAATCACAAATAAGTTAATAAAATGTTTCAATCCTGCTTTAAATTTTTAATTTAACAACCAATATATATACTCAAGTAGCTAAAACCTATCTATATTGAAATGACTGTTAAGCATCTTTCAAAAACTTGCACCTTTTTAAAAAAGCCCTTTATCAGATCTCTCCATATTTTTTTTACTGATTCACTCAGTCTTGTTGAGTCGATGCTTTTCCACGTGTCCCATCCACAACGACTCAACCAAACCCCAGTGTATTCATCCTTAAAAAAACCAAAAACAACAGCAACAACAACAAAAGACAACAAAAAAGAATGCAACAACAACCCAAAAATAAAACAAACAACAAATAATTGCAGATAATCATACTTGACAGTTTTTCTGTGTTTAAAAGATGAAATGCACACTTAATTATTTTAACACACATTTTGAAAGAAGTCTAGAATCTACTTGATAAGAGATGTAAATGTAAGGTATTGAAAAGAGACAACTCTTTCAGATTCTGATTATTTGTCATAAAAGTTAAAAAAATGCATTGATCTTATTTTCTTTATCATTTCAGAAGAGAGACCGACAACCCCTCCCGACGACAGGGAAGGAAGCAAGCGAATTTCTGAACGAAAATTAACTGTGGCTAATACTGACCTGCTTTTTAAACTCTTTGAGGGAATCGGAGAAGAGAAGAAGACAAGTCACTCTAAATCCAAGCAATTGAACAGGTAAGGTTCCTTGAAATTCCGAGGAATGAGGGCTGTCAGAAGCTAAAAATCCAAAATAGAATGTATGAAAAAAAAAAGAAGGAAAAACGGTATAGCTTCAAAGGTAAAACAAGTAACAGAACAAAGAACGTTTCAGGTTTCCCCCTCATCGGCTAACAAACATAATACAAATAAAAATCCACACAAAACACAAAAAGTATGGTAGCTCAAGTAGTTAAAACTCTGGCACATTTGTCTCACCGCAACTGACCGTTGAAAGTCACAATTCCATCGGTGCATGTTCCTGACCCGAATGTGTTCCTTGTTTTACATACAATATGATAACTCTTTGCAATGGTTAAGAGGCAAAACATGTAGGATGTATCGAAAATCTAAGTTTCACTCAATATTTGGCTGGACACGTGCTTCAGTAGAATCATTTCTCTTTTATGTACTGTTTAAAGGGCAAGGGAAAGAACGTTTTAATGACTAAAAGAGGAAATCCTTGGAAAATGAAGTGATGAAATGCTAATGAATTAGAAAGTTACTGATCTAAATGGCATTAAATTGAACGAAAAATATCATCAAAATCGGTACCTACTTCCCAAATAGTGACGTCAAATTGTAGGGGAAAATAATCTCAAAAACTTGTTCTATTTGGTAAGGGTTATACATAATATCATTATCATCATACATTCTCATTACTGCAAAGAGACTCTATTTTGGCTTTATTATTCTTTAGCAAGACCTCACATTCAACAAGACTATCTCATGTAAGAAAACCTGAATGACAAGCATTGTTTAATTCCAACATAGACTATACAATATACAAGATGAATACAATAGTCACTCAAATGATTCATATTTCCATTTCCACAGGCATCAAAAGAAGGCGATTCCCAAGAGTAACACGAAAGGACTATTCATGGGCAAAGACCCATTCCTGATGGAGGACGTGACAGAAAAGATATTTCCCCAATTGACCTTGGACGGGTCCAAGCATTCGTTGGGGGGAGGCAATACGTCTCTGCAACTGGTTACCTTGAGGGAAGGGGACCGGACAGTAACATTCCCGTCTCTCAGTCATGAGCAAAACTATCCACAACTGCTCTCAGAATTGGTTATGCATATTTAATCAATGACGACATTATTGTAAAAGCAAAACGTAATATCATTCCAATAAAAATTTAGACATCGTGCTTTAATTGATTGTAGTCACAGATCCCTCAGTCAGAATGAATCATTCCAATGCTCTATCTGGGTTCTTTTAATATTTTAAAAGATAAATTAGGCCTACTCGTATCAGAGACTTACTTTACAATCTCTTTGGCAATGATGCGTTCAATTTTTTATATTTGTTGGACTGCGTATTATTATGAAGGGATAACAATTTGTATGAAAAAAATACGTCATTATAGTTGTGATATTGTGGAAAGAATATTAATTGAATAATGGAATGGTGCTCATAAATGCGCTGAAATAGTTGATATAATTCATAAATGAAATATGCTCTACCTAAAGCTGTCGGATAAACTATGAAACATGCACAATTAAGACAGATGCTACTTAACAAAGGGTTTTTTTTAAAATATCTATATTCTGTTGGACACAGACAAAACATATTTTATGATATTTACAAATTGAATTAAATGTCCATTAAAATAGAACAAAACAATGATAATGTGGACATTTAATTCAATGTTTTTCTATTTAAGTCTGTGATACACTTTTCTTAAAATTCCCCAATTGGGTATTCAAGTGATGTAAATATTGAAATTATATATTATATTGGTACTTAACTTAATATTATCATCCAAAATCAATTTCGTCCATTATACACCATATTATTATTATCATTATGAATATTATTATTGACAACAGTTTCCAACCACGAGTAGTCCAATACTTGTCCGTCCAATAAGTTAACATTCCATTTAATCTTTGTGTGGTATATACTATTTTTACACAAGTTTTATATTAACTTATTTTCGCGGATAGTCACTTGTAACCTGTGCCCTGATAATATGGTTCATGCTTTTATCCTGTTGTCGGTTTACCTGCCAATGATATTTCTATTATTTATCAAAAAGTGTCAACCATATTATCAAGATAGGACTGTGATTAACAATTTTCACATTGTACTTTTGATTTATTTGTGCTTTTTTTACCTTTAAAAACTTGCTAAATTATCCGTGGTTTTTTTAACATCTACTTCAATTGTTTTGTTTATTAGTGATATTGTTTCATGTCTAATGAGCTTACATCTTTTAATTGAATGCTAAGGATTGGTCTGTATATTTAGTTTAAGGTTCAGGATGATGAGAAAGGAACATGAATACTATCAGTCTGTCTTACAGGGATTCTAAAATCACTGTTTGTTGATTGAAAATGATGTTTTTGAGATCAGATATTTCACGATAAGGGTTGGTGAGTAACAAGCTTGTTTTAATAATTCTGCCAGATTGGACACAATGCCAGCTTTAACATAATATTATTTTTTATTGTCCTAAGGGGCCGAAAAAAATACTTTTGTATGATAATCATGATTTAATATTTTTTCTGCTTCTCATTCACACAGTAATTTGACACTGTTTTCTGACAGTCATTCTTTCAGATTGTCTGATGCACGAGACATGAATGAAATGAAGCCTGTCCCATAATGCGATGTCACATGAATGTGGGTTTATTATTTTCTAGTTTGCATCCATTAATTACTTTTAGGAAGATGGGGAAAAGTCTGAATTAAGAAGAAAAGCCTTATGCTATGCGCCTTTTTCTTGTTTAAAATTTATTTTCGATTAAACAAGGAAAAAATGTACATATCTGTTGGTGATGGGGTAGATATACCATGAACAACAGCTGGAAATGGTGAGAGAGTGAAAAGGTTGATGATTCATGTGGAAGTCATCAGGCTTTGTGTTTGCTTCTTCCGACTTTCGATTCATTGTAGTTGTAGTTTTTATGCATTGCTATAACAAGTGTAGGGCTTAGATACAAGAACAGTCAGATCCTTTCTTGAGTTGTGCTAGTAAAATATTTGTTTGTTATCTGTTCCCTATATCTAGTACGGTAATTAAACAGTGTAGGGACCAGCTCTGTGTCTGGCCGAGGACAGTGTACAAGGCAGAGGCATCGCTGCGCAGACCCTGGTTTAATGATGATTTAATTAGCCAAAGGAACCATAGCAGAGAGTGTTCACATTTTGTCCAATATATTTTTTAAATGGTTGCCCGACTGGTTTTTGTCAGTGATGATGTATGCGTGTGTACATTTTTGGAGATGGCTGAAATTGATTTGACAGTCCTTGCATCTAAGTCCAAACATCACCTTCATTTTTAGATACATGCATTATTGTAAAAATGATGGCTTTTTCACCTTTTGAAAAACCTATTTAAGCATTATAATATTGTATTTTGTGATTTCATTCGTAGTTTTGTCAAAATATTTCTTAGAAGTGCTGGCCTAAGATGAAGTTTTAACTTTTTTATAGTTTCAAATATCACTCTTGCTTTTTTATCATCTTTTAATGTCTTTTTTGAAAATTGTATTGGTTTTGTTTCCATTTCTGTAGCGATTTTTCAGTTTTGAAATGTGGATTTGTGAAAACATTACAATATGTAAATACTCCTAACTTAAACCAATCACCATCACCAAATATGCATTAAGCTCTAGCTGCATAATTTCCATCTAATTCATCTTCACATTTTCTTCCTCCAAGACCTTCAGCCACAACCCTTTTGAAGAAAAAGAGTTTCACCCTTTTATAGCCAATATAGCTCAATACATTCAAAGTAATTTACAAGTGACAAAGAATCTTAAAAAAGATATTGCAAAACGATTGGAAATGAGGCCAGGTAACTACCTATAATTTGAGTCTAAACATCACTGACCATCGTGCAAATTTAAATATATGAACTGTAGGAATCAAATCACAATACAATTAATATATATACAATAATATATATTTTAAAGAAAATCTAATTACTTTTTTTGTCTCTCGATTTTTACCCGAGCACAAGTTTATATATATTATAAATACAAAGAGTATGCTTTTTTTTTTGGTGGCTTTTTTCTTGTGTATTCCTTTAATTAGAAAGATGGCATGCTTCTTTTTCATCAGACAGCGGGGTTCAAGTATGAAAATTGATTAATTTTTTAAAATCAGCATACCAGTTATATTCATTTAGTTCAGGTTACAGTATAGCAGTAAAAGACTAACTAAAAGAAAAAAAGACAACAGCTAGCTAATTTGATACGGATAACAAGAACCAAGCTACGGCTATAGAAGGGTAGTCAACTAATTATTCCGTGTTCATGTCGGTTGAAAAGGTTCTTGTTGGTACCACCTTAACATTATAATGATTTTTATATCATGTTTACAAATTTGTACATTTTTGCTGTCGGAGATATTGGGTGACTCACTGCCTTTTCGCTTCCGTGAATTTACAGTGAAATTATGGAATTCTTTCATCAATTGCATGGAATATAATGTAATGTGTAATATATAAAACTGTTTACTTGCTTTAAATATTTATAAACTTACTTCTTTGCAGAATTGTTAATTAGCGTGATGTTGTGTACATGAAATTAAAAAATGTAGATCTGAAAATATGTAAATATATGTTTCGATTTCATAGTATATTTTTCTTTGTTCTTTATAACATTTCTTCCTTCATTCTTGAAAATTGCTTTCTTTTTCAGTAAGACCCACAAACTGAAACAAAAAAATGCAAAGTTGTGTTTCGGAAAATTTACCCACTATGCAAAGCATGAAGTTGCTCACAAATTTACAAAACAATGAAGGGAACAGAGACTATACTTATACACTTTTACAGATGGGTATTTCAAAAATTAAACTTAATCATAATCTATGACACATTTTATATTTTTCTACTACTATAAATTTCTATAATTCAAATACATTTAAATTTGTTTTTCATATTGGTGGTTTTACTCTGAATAAATTTTTGCCATTTTGTTATGACAATGATAAAAACAATGTAATGTAAAATTTTTACTTTAATAAAACAATAAACGAAATAAACTCATTTTTACCTAATTCAGTGATAACAGCATGAATTTTTTAAAGCAAGTATAGGCAATTGTAAAGTACAACAATATGCAATTGCCTTTATGATCTGTACATTTGTTTTTGATTTTTTTTCCATGCTTAATATCTCAAATGCTTTCACAAGAGAGAGATTTGATTTCTTTTTTTTGTTGGTACAACTACTGGTTTTTCCTCTATCTTATATAATAAGAAATGTTATTGTAAATGACTGGTGTATTCTTAGTTAGTGATGATTTGAACATATTGCTGTGAACAAAACACCAAATTTTATTATATTATAGTTTAATTATATCTTTGCATTTTCTGTTTTGAGTTCAATATCCAATGCTGTGATTTATTAAGATAAATGAAGAGGGAGTGGGCACTGATGGTCGAGTAGATATGATGATAGTGGGATAATGTAATTGAGCCAGTGAGAGACAAGAACAGAAAATAGAAGAAAAAAAAAAAGAAAAAAGATTTTCTGGGGAATTGAACCCACGCCTGCCACGGCAACACTGCCTCGCCGTCAACAGAAAACCCAGCCCACTACCTCTGAGCTAATCTACCAAGTGGGCTGCTTTTTCTGTTTGCGGCGAGGCGGTGTTGCCATGGCTTCCACCGGTCAACAAAAATAATTTTTCTATTTTCTGTTCTTGTCACTCGTGGCACTGTAACATTATCCCACCATCATTCTGTGATATATTAAGAGATGGGTCATTAGTAAATGAGCACAATAAAGTTCTTTGCACTGTAAATGTTGGGTTTCTCTTAAAGAGACTAGTATATACCATACTGTTACGCTGCGAGTGAATCAAAGGCACATGGTGAAGAATATTTTCACAAGAGAGAAATGTTTGAACAAATTCCATGTCCAAAATGGAAAAAGAATTGATGGTCAGGAAGAATTAATAGCTTGAATTTTGTAATGACCATAAGATTATGATAACGGAATAATGCTTAACCATTATAAATAACTTTTAGCAAAATTTACAGGATAGAAACAAACAAAAATTGAAGTGTCCGGGATCACTGCTTTGCATTTCATACTTAAATGATTTAAAATGTTATTGATGATAGTTGAGCATTGTCCTAGCAACATGGCAACAGGAGAATTGTTTTGTAAGAATTCAGTAAAACAAGAATTCTGCCCAATTCAATGAGTAGTGATTTTCGCAATGCATCCAAGAGGGAAGGTTTGCATGATATTCTCAATTCATTTCTTTTTGAATTTGTGCGAATTCTATGGTCGAATTAATTGTTACTTGTTACTTATGATTTATTCGCACAAAATTAAAGTTTAACGATTCCAGAAAATACATAATGCCATTTGGATGATTTAGAGATGAGAAAGTGTTCATCAAAATAAAACTTCTGATTTTGAAGTTGTTTAAAGAATGGCAAAACAAATTTCAAGCGGAGTTATTAAAAATAACTCTATTATATTTATTGATTAAACGATTGCTTGTGACAGTAACATACTATTTATGATATGAAAATTTTTAATTCAAATAAATAATAATTTATTTAAGAAAATCGTCTTCTTTCTTATTTTACACATTATTGTTTGTTCCTGTATCTCTGTGGTATCCAATTTACTGCAGAACATTATTTTTTTAAATTTATGTCTATTATAACAGAGATCTTAGAATCTCTGATTATAATTAACTTAGGATGACATGATGTCACAGTGGATAAGTGTTCTTCCACTTGTAGAAGGTAGTTGGTTTGAATCCTGCTAGATATACTGTGAGTTTTTCCCATGAAAGGGGATCCTGCTGACTGAATAACATGTCGCCAGGGCCGTTTACACAGACCATATGTTAACTGTTAAGACATATTTGCAGGCTGAAAATCACCATAATTAAATCATGTTATGTTGTGAGTAGAATTCAATGCAATATGAGTGTGTCAAAATAATATGCTAACAGTTAACCTACGGTCTGTGGTTCTATGGGTAGTGGAGCCTTCTATATTCAGGTGACAAAAAGGGTCTGTGCCTTCATTGGGCACTAATGACCCCATGGCAGTTACCAAAAATAAGATTTTTAAAAGTTGGCCGACAGTTTGATCACCTTTGGTTCTTGATCCAGACTCCAACACTATGTTTAACATAAAACCAGCCCTTACACAACGACATGTCACTGAATTGGACTGTGTAAGAAAGGAGTAATCTACAATTAATTTTTGTTTACTCCAGCCCAATGTCCAGCTAAGAATGGAGAATAAGGTATCTGCACACAGGCTTTTGGCACCAACCAATGCCCACTGACAATTTGTGAAACACACGGTTAAAAATCAAGAACTTAGAACAAGAAGCTGATCAGATGGGTGTTTAAAGACTTAATAAATGTGGCAATGAGAAATTCACAAGTATTCCAGTATTCCAGATTGCGGAGTTCCTCCAGGTATCCACAGCAGTGTGTTGTTTAAAAATAAATAAATAGATAAATTCCCTTTTATCCCATGGGGAAATTTGTCTTTAGGATCTGTTCCGAGGGTAGACCGGAATAACCCAGGCGTCAGCTGCAGTGCAGCGTGCAAAGTGGGATCAAGGTCTTTAGAAAAAAACCCAGTGCTTTCACCAGGATTTGAACCTGCAACCTCTCGAACCCAAGGCTAATGACACCGGCTCCCCAATGTTTCTCATTACAAGTGAAATTATTTTGACCCAGTCAGTAGGCTAATCACCTGTTTGTCTTGAATTTCTTTTAAACCTTCTGTTCAATGTTGACAGCCATGCACATCCCCAAATAGATATTGGTTAAAAATGATGAATGAAATGATGATGGAGAAGAATATAACTCAAGTGGTTGAGTGGCCGACTCTTGTGACTGGCTACAGAATGGTATCATGGCAGGTAAAGGTTCAAATCCTGCTGCTGAAATTCATTTCCAGTTCCTGTTAATCGTCTATTGTTCTAGCACAATGAATTGAATGGAAGTTTATCAGTTATTGGATTGAGAGTGATAAAGATAGGAGAGATGTTTATAGTTATGAGTTCCTTATCCCCGTACAAGTACAGGCTCGTAGACTTTACACGGTTTGTCCCCCAGCAGGCTTTGTTATTCATGTCCTTCTCAATTTAATCAGGAGCATACAGTACGGTTATGATACATTGTGGTGTGTTAGGCACATCATACTAGCATTCTGACAAATACCTTCTCTGTCTATAACAAGATATTCATTTGCACCTGAACAAAGTGAGAACAATTGTGTAAAAAATCTTTCCCAAGGATTCAACATTGAGCCTAGCGATTCCAAGATACAAACTCAGAACTTTCTTGATATCAAGTTGAGTAGCCTGACCACTTGACCATGAACGCCACCACAATGGTATCATAGCAGGTACAGGTTCGAATCTTGCTGTCAAAATTCATTTTCCTATTTGTGTAGAGTTTCATAGTTCTTATCAAAAGGAAAATCACCACCTGCGAGATGCGATGTCTAAGGAGAGCCGTCAACAAAACTAGACGCAATAAGATCAAGAACATCAAGATCAGAGAAATGGATGGAACAACACCAATTCTCCACCACATCCAACAGCGGAAAAACAGATGGTTTGGGCACATGACACGCATGGCACCTTATCAGCTTGCCAGTAAAGCATGCAAGAAAAAGATATCGGGGTACAAGGCAAGGGGAAGACCTGAGGGTGTGAAAGAAACTCTAAAGACCCACAACATCCCACCCACCCAAGCCTTCAAACTTGCCGCAGGTAGAACGCTCTTTCTCCCCTTGACGCACAGGATGGCTTAAGAGGACGGATAATACAAATCACTTCAAATACAAGAAAAAAAGTATATCAGGAAACTTGTAAAAGCCAAACAAAGAATTTATTCAAAATTCCCCATCAAAATTAAAACCCCAAATAAAGAAATCTCTTTTCTAATATATAATACACAGCACATTTATCCATTGACATCATTCTAGTAAAACTCTTTAACAACAATATCACAGCAACCTTTTTATCACAGAAGATAGAAATAAAATGTTCATGTTTATCACAAGAAATAAAAAAAACCAAATATAAGTCATATTTTAGAATATACATCAACATGAACATTTTGAAATCATGAAATCCATTGAATCTACTGACCACTCACGTCACATAACAGTGGCGATACCAACTTTCTCTGATACCAACTTTCTCCGATACCAACTTTCTCCGATACCAACTTTCTCCGTACGACAATCATTGCTCATTAACTATTATTAAAAAATAAAAAATTAGCAGTAGATGTGACAATAGATGATTTTAGTGGCACAAATCTTGCAACAACTAAGTTAAAATGGTGGCCAACACTATATAACAAAATCACTATGTACAGGGTGTTTGTCCTTTTCCTGTACTTAATCTATTGTGAATGTATGATTATCTTATCATGATAGTAACCTCAGGTTGTTTTATGAGTGCAAAATGTTATTCTTATTACAGAGTCATCGCATACAGTATAAACACATGACTTCTAAAGACAATTTTTTTTGTAGGAAACCCTCCCCATCCTCAAATGTGTAAAAGAATGAAGGATGTGGAATTTATTTTATTTACTATCCTTAGTTTTAAATATATTCAAATTTGAACACTCTCATGTTAAGATGAACTGTATTCATCCATTTGGCACGGGTGTTACAATAATGTGTAATGTGTCAAAATATTAGAATAAGATTCCCTGGGTATCTACACTATGACATGTTACAGACAAGGTCAGGGTAAAAAATGGGTTAAACTATATTCCTTGTTTATAGTTTACCTTTTCATAATCAATACACGATTAATACAACAATACAATCAGACAAAGAAACTAGGGGGGAAACAATCACACATTATTTCTTTGCTTTTTCTTTTTCTTCTTACCATTAACATTAACACTATATATCAAATTAAAATATTTTTTTTGCTTTGAATTGGAATTGAAATAAATGTAAGAAAAAAAGACACAGAAACAGTGACAACAAGACAAGACAAGACTGGCAGATATCGTCATTCCAGTTTAAAAGAAGAAAGTAGAATCGTCTTCATCGTCCTCATCATCTTCAATAGGTGGATTCTCAATGGGAGTGATAGGCCTAGCGGTTCGAGGAGTCTCGAGATCGGCGTCGGAGCTATTCAGGAGATTGTTGAGCCAAGAAGACGTTGAGCTCCTACGAGGAATGTTAGATTTGCTCAGGGAAGTGGAAGAGGGCTTTCTGGGAATGTAGGCACGGCTTGTAGTTGGAGGTGTGATCGACTCCTCAGCAGGCTGTGTGAAAAGTAGAGAAAAAACAAAACAAGAAACAATAAAAAAGGAAACAAAAATATTCTTTATTTCTTCTTTTTTTTATTGTTTTCCTTTCTACCTTTCAGTGTAAGGTTAAGTGCGGACAAACTTTCGCAATTGACCTCTGTCCAGAGTCTTCTTCTTTGCATCCAAATACCTACACCCCCTCTTTTCTATCACCTCTGATATTGTTTCTTGCCATACAAAAATATAATGTATAAATCTAAACCTTGCAGTGGCGGTATCAGGAAAGTTATTGACAGTCGTTATAAAAAACCTGTGCCTGAAACAGTACTCATTGCCTCATTGGCCATAGCAATCTCACACTCAACCATTGAGCTAATTCTTGGATAATAAATTTTGCACAGTGGGCTGATCCCCTGCTTGCTTTAAAAATCTTGATCCATAGATTTTTCAGCTCTGTATCAGGCCATGTGTACTAGTGGTGCACAGACTTGCACTTGACCTGGATACATTTTAGCTGGGTCTGTGCCTTCTACCTTGTACACTGTCCAAGGCTAGACACAGAGCTGGTTTAATCAACACTGTTTAATTATGGTTCTAAAGAGAAAAGACAACACAGAAACAATATATTTTCTGATCTTGCCAACTGTCTGTTGAGCCAATGCAGATGACGTAGATAGTTGAGCTTCGGGGAACAAATAATCATAATTAGTTTTATGACCGATTCTAGACATACAAAAATCACTTGGCAAAAAGTGTGCACTAAACTGCATCAAAGTAATGGAAATTGAACATAGGTCTCTGGAAACAAAATGGACAGAAACTCAACACAATTTGTCAATTTTCCTGGCATTGTAACTTGCTCCCTTCTGTTTTTCAAATGTTTATCACAAGATCCTTCCTCCCTCCATTTCAGTGTTTTTGATATTGAAAGACACCTACACTGTAATAATTATATAATAAATAGCATTTATATAGCGCTTATCCACGATCATCACCATGCTCTAAGCGCTTTACAGTAGCACATTTACCCCGGGTAAGCAACGGAACAATTATTACGCCACACGCTGCATGTTAGGCGCGAATACAATTTTAGAACAAGGACAAATGCTGCTTACAACCGAGTGGACCTCCGAATTTAACGTCCGTCTCCAATAGGACAAGGTAAGCAGGGCAAAGTGTCTTACCTAAGGACACAAGCGCAGGTGAGCCAATGCATTTCATTATGTATATAATTTTTGTCATGACGGGTTTAGAACCCAGGCGGTCACTCGTCTATTCACTAGCCACAATAGACGAGGCTTGTCAACACTAACAGTCAAGTCGTGCTCACTGTTCGGCCACTTTCATCACAAATACAATTTTCAAAAGTTTGCAAGAGACCAATCATTATCAAATTATCAAATGTAAGACGGAACGATAAAAATGATAATTTTTTACAATGGTCTAATGAAAGTTACTATCATCAAGTTATTGTTATCATTTTGGTGGATAAGTTATATAATTTCTTTCAACAAATGAGTTATTTTTTTCCACCCGCGCCCCCCTCAAATAAAACAAGAGTGGTTTGTTGCATCTACATGTAAATGTTTATCATGTCAATGTATATTAATACAAAAGCAACACCAAAATGCTGGGCTATTATTGGTCCATAACATTGTTTCTGCATCAAGTTTAAACCCACACACTGAAAAAGAAAGAAAAAAAGGAAGAAGAAGAAATACAAAATTTACCAGTTCAGACTCTGGCTTGTTGCTAGCCCCTGGCATGATGTTGGTGGCCACTGGAGCGGTCGATGCAGCAATCATGGCCCCAGTACCAGGGATGGGGGGCAGGGAGGCTGTGGTGCATGGACGAGTCAGGTTCTGAAGCAAAGTTATAGTGAAAAAACAAATATCATGGATTACTTTTTCTTTCTTTCGTTGTTAAATGATGGTGATGATGATGATGGAAGTGATGATGATGATGATGATGATGATGATGATGATGATGATTATGATGATGATGATAATAATGATGATTAAAGATGATGATGATGATGATGATGATGATGATGATGATGATGATGATGATGATGCTGATGATGATGATGATGATGATGA